>VZTO01021945.1:69904-158700 GCA_013400615.1 Syrrhaptes paradoxus | reverse complement strand
CAGCTCCGGGCCGGGAGCCGCGTTGTGCCGCTGCGGGGGGGCCCCGAGCGGCTCCGCTCCGCGCCGCGCCCGCCCGGCCTCGCCTTGTGGATTATCCCGCGGGGGCCCGGCCCGCCGGCGGGGCTCGCCATGGTCTGCGCGCCGCGGGGTGAGTACCCCCCCTTCCCCTCCGTGGGGACTCCCCTCCCCGACCCCCGGGTCTCGGCGGGGGAAGTGCTTCTCAGGGGGGCTGCGGGAGCCGGGGGTTCGGCGGCTTTGCGGTCAGACGGGAGAAGGAAATCGCCGCGTTTTCCGCCCGGTGCGGTGGCTGTGTGCGTGCGGTTTTTGTGTGTTTCTCTTTCTTTCCCCCCCCCCCTTTTTTTTGTTTTTGTTTTTGTGTGTCTCTTTCGGTGCACTCGATGAGGTGGTTTGATTTTTCCGGCTGTGCTGTTCGCTCGCTGCCGGCCCCCCCGTCCCCAGCCCCGTTTTCCTTTCGGGGGGCGGTGTGTGTCCCCTACTCCGGGCGGTGTTGGGATGCGGCGGAGCGGGAGGGACCGGTCACTGCCCATCGCCGCCGGAGAACCGAGCAGCTCCGTGCGGATCTGTGGAGAAGGGGTTTTGGAGCGGGGGAGACCGTATGTGTTTAAAAAAAAAAAAAAAAAAAAAAAAAAAGAGATGTAGCAGTGAGGAGCTGCCGGGATGCGATGCGCTCCCGAGCTGCTTTTTTTCTTTTTTCTCCCCCCTCCCCATTTCGCACATTCCTCCAGTGCGACCGCATCCCTCTTCCCACCCCCTCGCCCCCACTTCCAGGCGGGCGGGAGGAATAATAATAAAAAATATTGAATCGCTGCCTTCAGCGGGGAGCAGAGAGCGGGGCCCGGCCGACACCCCTCTGGCAGCGCCCGAGCCCGGGCGGACCCACGGGTGACCGTGGCAGCGCGACCCGGGCGGCAGCCGTCCGCAGAGCGGCTTTGTAGGGGCTCCAGGGGTCCCTGCAGCAGAATATCGCGATTTGGCTCTGTCGGGGTGTTCTCGTGGCAGGCTGGGTGCTGGAGCAGGCTGCCGGAGGAGGATGATGTTTGCCTGGGATTGCTGGCTGGTAAAAACGGTGACAAACTTAAAAATCTGTAGCTGGCGGTTAACCCCTTCAGTGCATGCTGGAGACCCTCTGCTCACAAAGAATAAGGAGTTTTAAAATGGTCTTCGTGGATTTTTTTTTTGCGTGTGTCTTTTGGCCTGAGAAATAACCCGTCCTCGTCCCCGAGCCCGGCAGATTGTCGCCACGCTGCAGGATGGGGCGCGTTGGATCCCCACGCGTTGTTCTTGTCCCCACGTCTGCTGTTGTGTCCCCTCTGCTTAACTTGAGAGAAAAATCCAATTAAGAAATTAAACCTTGTGTGTTTAAAAGTGACAAATTTGAAAAGGGAGGAGGGGTGTGAAGTAAGATTTCCAGGTCAGTGGTTAACTAAAGATGGTTTGGAAAAAGAGCTCGGGAATAAGGCGAGGGCAGAGGGAAGGAAACAGGGACCTTTTCAAATGGCAAAGGCTTGTCTGTCTCTCTGGAATTTAAACTGGTTTTTAGGCTTGTAAAATCTTGAAGTTGCACGTTATCTCAGGAGGCTGCTTGCTAGCTGATCTTCTCAAGGCATGTCCTGATTTTTTGTAATATTATGGCATCTGAGGTCCTTTTAACCTAATTTTGTAACAAAGATAATTTCTTGTTATGTAAGTTACTGTTCTGAATGATTGCTTTGGGTCTTGGAGATCGTCCTTAGCCAGCCTTCCCTGTGCCGTAGGAGCTGGAATTATTTGCTTCATTATCAATTCTTTAAAGAAAGCCTCGTTCAACTGGAAAAGGCTGCTAAGGTATTACAGGAAAATAGAGCCTTCCCATTCTTCTTTCTAGAGAGTTAAATCTCTGGTCATCCCTGATCAGAATTTACTTCAGAGGTTTATGTTTATGTATAAATCCGATTTTCCCCACAGACAGACTTACAAGGGTGAGCTGCTTGGTTTATACACACAGCATTAACTTCCTACAAGTGGCAGACTTCTAATGCTCTCTTCAAGAATTTTCTTCTTTGCTGACAGCGGTTCCCTAAAACTGCCCTGTGCTAAAGCCAAGTGCTGCTAGCTTGGGCTGCCTCATTTTCTTTTCTGGAGGAGGTTTAATGCTACAGAACAAGGAAGGCACTATTTTATTTAGTTGGATACCGAGTTTTTGCTAGTACAGAGTGATTTTTTAATTTTATTTTGTTTGGAAGGTGGGTTATTCTGAGTGAAACCTTAAGCCTTGTTTATCAGAGAGGGGCAGTCTCATAACCAAACGAAGGAGCAAAATATATCCCGGTGTTACTCTATCGGGACACACAGTCATCTGTTGGACCTTGTGGCCTGTGCGGGCTAAATCAAATAGCAGTGTCACAAGTAGCTTTGGCATTTTTAAGTTTAAAAAGGCTTTGGAGTATGCTTCAAATCCCAGTGATAAACTACAGACCTCCAGCAATAGCATTTATTTTGCTCTGATTTTGTGAGAATATTGCGATATGAAACGTTTCAGTAAGGGATGCAAATGCTAGTGTTTGCTCTTGTTGCTTTATAAACTAAAAACTGTTAGGATGTTTAAGGCTGATATGTTGACGAAAGTGGCAATGCAAAGGGCTGCATTCTTCAGTGAGCCAGCCTGTGCTGTAGGGTACTTTTGGAAAGCACAGATGTGTATGTCATTTTCTGCCTTCAGTCTTTTTTTTTTTTTTTCTCCTCTCTTTTCTTTGACTCCCAGCATCCTGGTGTTGAGTGACCCATAATAACTAGGGACTGTTGTGCCTGGATATATTTGAATATGAAGCAGTCTTTGTAAAGCCATTAGAGAAGCTGCAGCCAAGTAAAATTATTTGTATCATCGGAAAAGGAAATGTAAGCTGGTTAATTTTAATGACTTTATGAATTTACAAGATCTGAAGTCAGGCAGGTACAAGAATGTGTTGCTCTTCGCTTAATAGCATGTTTGAGCAAAGATTGACGTTCTGCATCAGAAATGGAAATTTTAGGGTTTCTTGCAGTCTTTTATCCTTCTGAATAAAGATGGAAATTCTGAACTAGGTAAAGAAACATATGGTTTTACCAGAAATTATTTCCTAGACTCATCAATTACTAGGAGATGTAATGAGAAATATACTCCTTGGGGAGAGGAAGGAGGGATTGCCATTACATAATATCCCTTGGGAGAATTTCTGTATCGCATAATGAGGTTGGTGATGGAGCATTTGGGGAAAATGCCTATGGACAGGAATTCATTCTTCAGATTTCCATAAGCAAAACATACTACTGAAAAATAGGCTTGTTAAAAGTAGTACTGATAGGTTAGTAGGTGGGTCCTTTGCTTCATGCATATTTCTTTTGTTCTCATAACTACTGTGTAAGAGATTAGGTAACCATAAGATTAAAACGTCTACAAAGTGAGAGATGCTAGTGAATAATTTCCTTATTAATTTAACACCAAGGGTAAACCACTAAGGGCTTATGTTCTGTTCCAGGCATTATTAAATTACTTCTGTTTATCTATTAAAAATAGGTCCTAAGAAAAAGAGAATCTCTAACCTTAATGGTGTAAACATGAATGACCTTGTCCTCATGCTGATGAAAATTAAACGTATAGAATTGCTTATATGTGATGTTAGGGGCTCACTTGGTAGCTGGATATGTGTTTTCACAGTCCTCGTAATATCCTAAGGATCGCCTAGGAGCTGACTTTCAGATGGAGAAGAAAGCGCTTGTTAAAAATGACTTAAATACAGCCTTACATTTTTAGCAGCAGTTGCCTTAAACAGGAAAATAATTCATTTCCACACACCTGCCCTTCAGCGTTTTCCGTGCTCGGAGTCCGGAGCGAGCGGTTAGCCTCCAGGAACCCAACGCCGAGCTGGCCGGCAGCGCCTGCCTGCACACGGGCTGGAGGTGTTAAAACCAACAGAGGAAAAAGGTGAACAGTCTTAACACCTCTGTCACTGCTTGGGAATTTGCCTAATTTGAGTTGCTCATTTAAAATCCAAGCGCTGGTGATTCTGGTAATTTCTCAAATGGCTCGCCCAGCTTTTGTCCCTTGAGTTACAAATGCGTTCCAGCTTTGTGGGTTTCTCTGGAAATCGCTTTTAGGCGGATTCCGGCAGCTGAGGTGGTGCAGTGACCCCTGATGGTGGCTGTGGTGACGGAGGCAGGTTTGCACGGCTGTCGCTGTTTTTGGGGAGTTGAAGGTGCGATGGCTGTTCGGGAGTGCGGGCCCCGTGCCAGCGTTTCATTGATAACATTCTGCAGTATTGTGTGTGCCACCTGGTGGCTGCCGGGACACATTGCAGTGGCTGAGGTGTGGCTGGGTTGCACAGGACAGTCCCAATTTTAGTGTCTTCGTGATGGTTTTATTTAGTGTTTCGGTTCAGTGTCAGCTATCTGTTTAGATCCATGTAACTGCGGCTCAGCTGTGAGATCTGCTCATTGGAAATGTCACCAGAGCGGTGGCCGCTCGTGTGGTGCTTTCAAAGTTTGTGGCAGGGCTTGGCTTTCCAAAAAGGTGGAAGGTGGAGCTGGGTTTAAGCACTGAGAGCTTGCATAAAGGAATCGGTGGTGTTTCTGTGCCCTGTAGCAAAGGTTGCCATCGAGGAAACGGGAAGTGTGTGTGACTGATGCTGGTGGAGAGACTTGAGTGCAGATGGTGACACCGGTGGTGATCTTCCTCCCTGCCCTGTCCCATCACTCTGACAGAGTTTTACAGAGAGTGACCCCTGCATTTGTCATCTCGCAGGCAATGGGTGGCATGAGAGCCTCTCTCCAGGTAGCCAATGCCGTTTTAAACGGTGAGAGTGGCAACCTGTGGTCGTTGGTTTGTGTAAACTTAAACTAGAGTGGTGCTGCTGGCTTGGGTGTAGAAAAATGGGGTCTCCAAAACATCAGTTTGTACCTTATACGACCATGTGAAAAGGGTTAAAGATCAATAAAATGTGTATTCTTTAATTTACTTTCTAGTGAGCGGTAGGAGAAGAGTTAGAGTTTACATGAAAACAGCATTTCAAGGTGGCTGTTTATGTTGTCACCAACAATATTTCTAGCTTGCTTACAAAATGAGATTTCTTAAAAAATATTTTTAATTTTGAAAGTACTCAGCCTAGCTTATGTTCTTGTGGAAAACATGCTACAGTTAAATTGCCATGGAAGGTAGCTACAAGATTTTTAATACTGAGTTAAAGCAAGCTGGGTATGTTGTTTGCCGTGATGTTTCAGTGGGGGGTAGAAGACATCTGTGTGTGGCTGCTGTTCCTGCAGTAACGGCTATACCAGAGGAGAATCAGGGACATATTGGGTATAAGTCTTGGTTGGTTTTTTTTTTTTCATGGAATAATCAACAATAAAAAGCATTTAGGCTGTTAAGATACCTGCACGTAGATTGTTACTCCAAAGCTGTAGGTTATAAAGTTACAGTATAGCCTGCCTTCAAAATGGTTGGAAATCCTTCATAAATATCTCTTTACCACATACCTTCTATCTCCCTGGATGATTGTCTCTCTAGCAAAGCCTTCTGTAGAGGGTGTACTGTAATCCTTTTATGTTATTCTTCAGTGCAGATTACGCAGCAAGAAATAATTAGGAGATTAATTTTCACCTGTCACTGCCAATAAGAGATAACCTTGATACAGTGACAGGACTAGGAATTTGGGGAGCAGAGAAGCATTTAACCCTGTAGCGATTGCTGCAGGGACCAGGCAGAAAATGGTTGCCAGAACATGACCTCCCTGCTCGCTGTCATGAAAAGGGAGAGACGTGTTAGGCTTCAGCTTCCTTGTCTCCCGTGAACGCTGTGCCTTTATCCGTGAACGTGCGCTGGAAAATTCGCTCTGTGCCACAACGGTGCCACACGCGCCTCGTGCTAATCAGCCCCGAGCAGACGTCGGAGACCTTTCTAGCCTCGTCTTTTAATTCAAATGCAGTTCTGTTGCTTTTCATGATTTCAATTCCCAACCTGACTGGTATTGCTCGGCTGCTAGGGAAAGGAGCAAACTAATGAAGATGGCTTCATTAGGCAGAGTGCAATTTAGCCCTCGCCTCTCTCCAACAAATGCAGCTGAAAAAACATCCCAGAAGTAACTGTGCTTTTGGTCTTCAGAGAAAGCAAAGCTGAGGTGTTTCTGCTCCCTTTCAAAATTAATTACTAGCTTGCATCAGGTGAGCTTAAAAATGTAGCCTATGATCTGAGACATGAAGGTAAATGGGAAGAAAAAAAACCCAACACCCTTCCCCCTCCACTTTTTTTTTTCTTTTGTGCTGAAGTTTAAATCTACAATCTGTTGAAAATGTAATGGGAAACCAGCCTACAGAAAATGCCATTATTCATATCATCCTGAGCTCATTTATTTTATCTGCAATAGTAATGATAAGACAGGCTGCTTGGCAATGCTGATAAGCTGAGAAATATCTTAGAGCTATTTGTAAAAGTTAAAGCAGATCTTGGTACTGAGAGATAGGGAAACTGATGAGCCTTTGGGCAATCTGCAGAGCTGAAAGCTAATAAAGATTTTAATAGGAAAGCCTCATTAGGATTAGGGAGAAGATCTATTATCTGGGATTTACACAACACAAACGATGGGGCAACTTTAATTTTTGCTTCTTTGCTCATTAAATGCTGTTGCTGAATGTGAACCCTTTTAACTCTGATCCCATCTCTTCGTACGTTCAAGGAGCCCTCACCAGCTGTTGGTAGAGCAAAGGTGGAAGGGCAGTTTGTGTGGGAATGTGTATGCAACAGATGAGAAATGCCAGAAAGCCATCGTATTCAGGGACCAGTCACTTTTTGGAGGTGCAGAAATACAGTTGTCTGCAGGTGCCTGAGTGTCACGGTAGTGTCTTTTTTTTCTGTTGTGAACAATATTTCTCATCTTGGCCCTGAAGAGCATCTTTAGAAAGACATTAACACGTTGCTGCTGTGCTGGTCCTCTTGATGGTGAGACCGAAATACTATTACTGGATAGCTTGTGCACCCAGTTCAGTCTAAGGGGCTGCTAACTCCCAGTCCCACACTGGTGGGGTTTTTGAGTTGTGATCACCATGAACTATTCTAGCAGAGGAGCTGTCTGCAGTGCCACTGGAGTTGGTGTGGTGGGAGTGTGTGCCATGGGAGACGTGAGGGAATGGTTTGGTGGTTACACAACGGGGCTGATTTTAACCCCATGTGCATTCTTATACATGTGGTATACAACATGTTCACATTTTTGGGGACCCTTGGTGTGTGCAAACACCTATCGCGTGGGCTTTATGCCTCATACTTAGCACAGTGTGTAAGGTGTGTGTAAGCTGCTGAAAGAGCATTAGTTTATTCAGGATTTACAGCTGTATTTAATATTTTTTCTCAAGGACCATCCAGACTCTTTTTGTGGTTGAACTGAATTGTAGAGCAAGAGGAGAAGCCATGCTGGAACATTCTTTGGTTTGCTTTTGAGGTCCAAGCCATGTTGTAACCTGATTCTGCTAACCTACAGTTTAAACCACTTTTACACGCAGCCGATGAGATGTAGTTGAGCCTGTAATGCAGATGAAGGGGTTTGTTAGGTGATATCCATGCTGGCTGTGAATGCCACTTGTGTGAGCACACCTGAGGTTGGGAGCTGTCTGGCTTCCTCCCTGTGCGGAGCACACACGAGGACAGCAGTCCCAGAACCTCCGCTGTTTCCATGGCACAGACCAGCTCTTCTCGCGCTGCTGGATCAAATGACTGCTGGTAACTACAGAAACATTGCTTCCATGGACGAGTAATATTTGGAAAGTATGTTTTGTATTTTCAGTTGTCTTTAATACAATATATAGCAGCCAAAAACCAAAAGGGAGTGCAGCACCAGGAGCCGTGGTCTATTCCAGAACAAAGCCTGAGATCTGCCAGTTTAAACCAGTGGTTTCGTAGGGCCTCCTGTGTACAGCAGGATGGTAGCTTTAACTCCAAGTATTCCATCTTCCATGTGCTCCAGGTACTTACTCAGGGCAGCTGCAGCTGTAATCTCTTCTCCACGCCCTCACCAGTGTGGAGACAGATGGGCAGGACTGGGGGGAAAGCACCTCTTGCCCAGGGCAGAAATCCATTTCTTATAGCAGGTTGATGTCAGTTTCTTCCAGATTGTTTGTAACAAGTCACAGTTTATGTCAGCGATCCAGCCTGGCTTCCTAAAGAACTAGCACTATTTGCACGTAACCTGTTGCTTCAGCAAGGCTGCCATTTGAGAAGTTTCTAATATTTATGTTTGATATGAATGAAACTTTTTGTTTTGTCTGTAGACCGCAACGGAACTGGAGCTGACTCGTATCAGGAGTGCCTTGATAACAAGCAAGGTATGAGATCAAGTCTCTCCAACATGGGCACTTGGGACTGATTTAGCTTCATTTCTTGCAGCTGAATTGGTTGCTGTCTGTCTCACTCACTCCCTCTGTCTCCCCCCTTTTTTTTTCTTTTCCTTTTTTTTCACTGTCTCCAAGCCAATTCACTGTTAACAGTTCCATGTCAGCTAACCTGTTAGCTCAGGGTCTCATTACACATTTGTGATAAGGCTTCTCGTTTCTGGCACCCCAAACTCTCTGTTATTAAGGGAGGAAGTGGGAAGGTTGTAAAACAAAAGTAGCATGTGCACTTGCTTACCGCTATTTTCTTCCTTGAGGTTTAGTTGCACAGCCAAGCAGAAAAATATTACAGTAAAAGTTCAGGGAAGGCACGTGCTAGGCTGGGTTACCTCAATGCCAGACATCCTGTGATAATCTGTGTGCTGACACGCTGACTCAGACTTGTCCAGCTGGCTGTCTTCTCCCATGGTTGATAAGAGCTGGAAAAGTCTCTTGCGACTTCAAAGGGAGTGATGATGGTGAAGAAGGAACCTGTTATCCTTTTACTGTAAACGAGGAAAGAAGAGTCACATCATTAGGAATTAAAATTGCCAAAGTATCTCAGAAACGGGACCCAAAGGCAAGGTCATTGATTTTGTATTTAGAAGGGTTGGTGTATTACGTTCTCTTCAGCTGTCCTCTCTGCAAACTGCAATCAGAAGTGCTATTCCATCACCATAGCCATGTACTGAGTGTCGAACCTTCTGGTAATCAGGGAGAACAAGCACCCTTCAGTCCAGAGTTTCATTCATTATGAGCTCCAGTGAAGAGATAAGAGGAAATGCTTGTCCTGACCAGGCTGTAGGCATCGGTTATGTGTCAGCTTCTTACCCTGCTGTTGACCCAGATCTGTGACAGTAGCTAAAATGATCAGTTGCTGAAATTCTGATCCTTCTTGCATAGTTTTCTAAAGTAGTACCAAGAAACACAAAAAATCCTGTCCCAATTTTGGTGCCTAATTGGGTTGAATTTTCCTCTGGTGTCTCCACTTTCAGTCTCCATCAATCAGTGTTGTATGTGCTTCAAGTTAAAGCTGCTGGGAAGTGCGTTCCTCCTGCTGTTGTTGGGTTTGGGAGGGGCTATTCTGGCAGTTTGGGGGCACGGGGGGGGGGGTTGTTTGCTTTATTTCCCCCCCATAAAAAGTGTGTTGTCTCTCTGGTGACCTCATCTTTTTTCACTGTTCTTCTCTACTGATTGTAGTAAATACCTAATTATTGCTGAGCTTACCTTTCAGAAGTTACAACTGGAAGACTAATGTTGAAGAACTGTAATCAATAATGGCTTTTTTACTGGATTAAGTTTAAAAGTCTTCCAGACCAATGTAATTCAGGATGCTCCTTTGATAGAGTTTGTTCGTTGGGAGAACAGTATTTCCCAGTAACATTTTTCTGGTTGGCAGTGGGGAGGAGGGGGTGTGTGTGTGCACACGCATTCCATTTGACATTTTGTAGCAAGCAACTCAGTTTCAAGTTTTGAAAAAATAGAGTATTCTCATTTTTGGAAACCAATTGCAGCCCCCCGATGTGCTGGTTACCCTGTTCTATCTGTCAGGTGGTACTAAACAGCGTTCTATCCATCACTTTCATTTGTCTGTCAGGACCCTAGATTTTTCTTGTAGTGTGGTTTTTGGTGGGTTTCTTTGTCTTCATTGTTAAGATGTGAACAAGCTGTATCATTATAAGTGCTTTCAATCCTGTATGAACTGGGATCTGGTTTGGGTAATGTCCTTACTACATCATCATATTTAAAGCAATAGCCTTTAAGAATGCAGAGGTTTAAAGGTTAAAATATACACAGTAACTTGTAGTCAATCCCTTACTGTCCAATCCATGTTACATTTTGTGAGCATGCAGTAGAGTTGAGTCCACCATTTGCAACAGTTTACAGAATATAAAATACACAGCTGACAGTGGACCCATAATTCTGGTTGTTTCCTGTTACATCCAAAGCAAAACACCACCAGTGGCTGAAGGCAGCAGTGGCTCTTTAAAAGTATTAAATCTTCAAGCCACGTGAAATGCAATTGCCATGGCTTCTTTTTATAACAGCATTCTTGTCTCCTAGAAATTATGCTATAATGAGGTTTGGATTATATATTTTACCCGTTTCCTCATTAAAGTGCTATCTCTCGGAAGAAGCGCTTTGTATCGTGAAATACTGCGTGGTTAAAATGAAGGCAGGTTTATAAGGATTTAATGTACTTGGGAGCCAAGGTTTTGCAGCTTTATGGCAAAGATGTTTTAACAAAGGGCTTTATGGTAAGAGCGTGCTGTATTTTAGTCAGGCTGTTGCTCAGGGGAAAATTTTCAGTGAGAGCATGTCACGGCAGCAAGGAGAAATGCAGAGGGGAACAGGCCTCTGAGATCCAGTTGCTGTCTTGGCTGATATTAAGTCTTAATTCTTTGCAATTTCAAGCCTTGAATTTTTTTGACTTCTTAGCTTAAGGGAGACGAAGTCCTGCCCATGTCATGCAA
Source organism: Syrrhaptes paradoxus (assembly GCA_013400615.1). NCBI lineage: Eukaryota > Metazoa > Chordata > Aves > Pterocliformes > Pteroclidae > Syrrhaptes > Syrrhaptes paradoxus. Next base: position 147,838 of record VZTO01021945.1, on the reverse strand, counting down.
CGACACCAGCGGGTCATTTAGGTTTCTCATTTTAGTGCTCAAAGGCAGGGGGAATGTGCCCGGGACAGCCATGGGTGGGGTTATTCACACTTTCTCAGGACAGAGCTTGTTTTTTCAGCCTTTTATCCCCAGTATTCATTATTAAAATAATACCCTAAAAGCAAGACTTTCAGAATGTTTGGGGTTTGGAAATGAAGAGGGCAGGAGTTTGGAGCAGCAGAAGACATGTCCTGGATCTGAGTGTTCTCTGGGATACAGTTAATACCTCCTGGCTTCCTGAGCCAAGGGGTTCTTCCATGGAAAACAGGTATAAAATTACAGCCAGACACAGTTGTTGCTGGAGCTATTCAATAGGAACTCACTGTTATTATAAATAAAACAATTCTGTTTTAAAGGTTGGGCAATGAAAAGCCCTTAGCTAGGGCCTTGGTGGCAGCCAGGAGACATAACCTCACATCCTGGAAACTGTCTGTAGAGAGATGGTCTTGGAAACTGGTTCTGAGTACTTCACGTTATCATTTGTAGTGCCTTCTCTTATCCATACAAAACTGTTTTACTTTGCTTTAGCGGTCTTCTCTCCATCCCTGTGCCTTCAGGTGGGCTGGTAATGGATGTTTTGCCCTGCTGGGCTCTACCTGTCCAAGCAGAGCTCCAGGTTCCTGCTGGAGGAACCCAATACCTTGCACTTTTCCAGCTTTTTCTTGCAGAGTATCATGGGTCTGGTGTTCGTTCCCCTCAGATGACTTAGTTGATATTTTTCAAGATGAACGTGGTTTCATCTTTCTGATGGCACTATTGACTTCCTAGGACTCTTTATATTTCTCTTCTGGTGTTTTACACCACCTCTTAAATTCAGTACTGCTTATTGATTTTGCTAGCTCCTCTCTAGAGGGAGGATGAATGTAATTTGGAGCAACGTTTGGGAACAAGGACGGAGAATAGTTAATCTTGACAGTGATGAAAACTTGGCTGCAGTCAAGGTAATAGCGAAACCTCTGTCCTGAGATTATGGAGGACTGCATGCTCCTGTCCTGGGTTTCAGCTGTGAGTGGATCTCGGAAGGGTTGCTGAGCAGTTGTTACAGAGATGAGATGTCTGTAGGATCAGCCTTGATTTTAAACTAGAGACTTGTCGTCCTGTTACCAGTCCCCTGGGCCATGCGGTCCCAGCGTATGTCATCTCCTATTAGTCTTGGTGCAGCCAGTGACCTTGTTTGTGTGAGCACATTAAGCACAACATTAATGTCTCATTTGACTACTTTGAATTCAGGCAGGCTGCCATCAATCACCTGGACTCTCGTGACAGTGAATATGGCTGGATGGGATAAGGAGAACAGATAAAATGCGTGCTTGGGCTAAAACTCTAGGAAATTGGGAAACTACCTGTGAGCCTGTACAACGGATACAACTGTAGGTGTTGGTGGAAACAGGTTCTCAGCTGCAAAAGCAAGAAATCTGTGGTCTTTGTGGAGGTCTGCTCAGCCTTCTTCCTGCCTGTTAAATGCCAGCACGGTAAATGAGACTGCCAAGATACAGAGGTACCTTTTAGAAGAGGTTTTTGGGAGAGCTTCTAACCAGTTCCAGTTTTTGGATCCCTTTGGAACCCCAGCAAGATTATTTTCAGGATGGCAAAGATGAATTATGAGGCAGATAAATAAAAATGGCAGACTGGCATGGCTGGGTTGAAAAGTGCGGTCGAAACAGTTCTGTCACTGAAGATGTTATTTCCATTAAATGTTTTGAGATTTAATATTGATTTCAGTGAAATTACGCTTGAAAACAGATTTCCTCTGAAACTTTATTTTTATGTATTTGTTTTGGAACTACTTTAGGAGGTGGAAAAATGAAACGTTCGCTTCAAACGGTTTTTATGTTTTGAAATTGGCTTTTTTCACTGTATGAACAATTTTTAAAATATTATTTATTATTTGTATTCCAGTCATGGCTATGCACTCTAGTTATGGGCTGAACATCATTTTCCTAACCACAACGCAGGCTGGCGGGGGGGGATCAGTTTCTTCCTGCAAAAGCTTTGGTTTTGTATTTCTGACTGGGGCTGCATTGATTGCCAGTGCCTATTTAAAAAGAAAAAAAAAATTTCTCATTTTACAATATGTTGGCTGCCTTTTTGTTTAAAAAATTGTAAATACATCAGCAGATTTTCCACAAAAACACATATGCTTTCTTCCTGATGAGCATGATGACGCACTGAGAATCCTTGCAAGAGGCCTTGAGTCTCCTTCATTCAGAGGATAGTGCTGAGGTTGAAATTGAAATTTTAAATAACTCTCTTCATTAAAAAAGATGCTGGTGGGGCCTTGTTAGCGGAAGAATTGCCGTTTTCTGACTTTTTTTTTTTTTTTGCCAGCATGGGAACAAAGAAAGAAAGAAAGGAGCAGGCAGAATAAAAGCCCATGTGAGTGTACGTACGGAGGCTGCAGCTCTCTAGACTGGTAATGGTATCTGGAAAGAGTCCAGGCCGTTGTAAATATGAACTTTTGTCAATATTCCCCGAGCTTCTTTGGACTCTGGGGTGGGCTTTATTAGCTGAAGGTCACACCATTGTGCTGCCTCTCTCTCCTGAGACCTCTGATACCTTCCTGAAAGGACAGCCCATTATCCCTGGGCTTAGAAGCCAGCTTGCTCTCCAGTGCCTCTGAATCTGATAAGCTTAAGAGGCATATTTCATCCCCCCACTGCTGCTTTCAGGAGACAAACAGTGTTTATCGTTCCTGATTAATTCCAGTTGAACAAAAAAATAAAATAGGAGGCATGTGTGTGTGCACACGTGCGCGCACGCACAGAGACAGGGAGTTGACGGTATTTTTAGGCTGGTCTTGCATAATGTCAGTCCATGGCGCTGGCCGCATCCAGCAGCGTCTGGTGCTGCCTCTTTGTTTTTCCTAGGTGCTGTGTCCAAAGATTGATTTAGTAACATGAGAGGATCCTGGGCTGCGATCAGTGTAAAGAGAAAGGGGTGGAAAGGGGGACGGGGTAGCAGCAGCCTGAGCATCGAGGTTGGAATTGATTTGTGGCAATTAAGCATTAAGGTCTGCGAGAGCAGGACCACCCGCTGGGAGAGCGGCTTTCCGTCACCTGCGGAAGATGAATGGCCCGGGGAGAGAGAAGGGCAGGGATTTCGTACTCTGCTACCTGAAAAGAATCATAAAAATACACTGTACCTCCCTCCTGTATCTTGCAGCCCTGCTCATCACAGCTAAATCCCTTTGCTGGGAATTGTATGCAACAGGGTTGAAAGATATAAATGCTCGTTGCTGCTTTGGTTTCTCCATTTCTCTTTGGATCAGGCTTGAAATTTGTCAGGAGGTGTTTTGTTACTGCCATTTCAATACAAATGTCTTCCATACGTGTCTCCCAATTTCTTAGGGTTACTTGTTTCCTTGTACTGAGAGTATAGAACAACTAATAATGAATAACACGTGCAATGAGTAACATACTGTCCCTCTTAACGCTGCTGCAGCTCTTGTGGCGTGCCCTGGGGGCTGGGACATCCAGGGCAGGAGACCTGTGCCATGTGCTCCTCTCTGGCACAGCCTCGTGCGGGACACCTCGCCTGCCTGTGCTTGGGGTTTTCCGAGTGGAAAATGAGAATATTGGCCCTGTACACAGCCCTGTTTGCTTGGATGACCAGGTAGTTGCAGCCCAAGTTAGGTCTGTTGCAAAGGGCTCTGTGTTTCCTTCACTTTTGTTGCATTGTACTGGCCGAGGCTGAGGAGTGAAAGAAGATATCGCACGAGGCTGAAGGGAGCTTGTTGGTACCTGGACAAGAGGAGATAATATTTCACTCTGTAACACCCTACATTTTTCAGCCTTTTAAAAAAAAGGTAAAAATATTGGGGAGCTGTGGTGTGTGAATGCTTCCTCTCTTTTTGCTTTTTGTTCCTGTTGAACAAATGGGCCCCGACAGCAGGTAAGGGTTCACCGCTCTGCCCCTGCCTCTGTGGCAGGGCTGCTGCTCGTGCATCAAATGCTGCACCAGACAAAGCAAATTGGCTGCTTAACGTATGTTGCATCGAATCTTTGTCTTGCTTGTCATGTGGGTCGTGTTTAAACCAGATTCTTGGTACTCTTAGTTGCAGCTAACTTCATTTCCTTTGCCAGAACAGAGATGGAACAATATTAAAAATAATTTTACAAAACTATGTTTACTTCTTGCCAGTGAGGACCATGTTTAAAGATGGATTTTGCTATTATGGCTCCAGTGCTAGTGTAAACAGGGAAATGGGAAAGGCTGTAAAATAATAGGGCTATTGGTCATCTTCAGGGAAAAAGAATTTCCATAACCCATTCCAAACTGGCGTAGATCCGAAGCTTCGGCTGACCCAACATAGCTAGCATTTCCATTTTAAAATGTATATAGTAGCATGGAGTGGTGGGCCTCCAGTATTACTTTTTTCAAAGGTAAACTGCATGAGCCTGTGTAGACTGGGGTCGCTTATTTACTTTTTTGGATGGGCTTAAATTTGTCATTCTTCACATAAAATAGAGTACAGTTAAGTTTTAGATGAGAACCTCCTTAAATCTACCACAGACTGCTTCTTAAGGGCAAAGTAGATTTGAGGGAGAAAATTAAAATCTTATCTGAAGCTATGTATATGGCTCTTTCTGCAGATCGGTTAACATCGTGGAAAGATTTTTATTAGTCCAGTGGTGCACCATGGGCTGCAGTAGGATACGTACATGCTCAGAGCCTGAGTTTAGTGACAAGTGAAATGTTAATGTGTGCTTGGCAGAGCAAGTTCTTAATTTCCCTTAAAACGGAGGGGGCAGAAATTATCTCATCGGACAAGATGTCTTTGGGCTACTGCCTACATTTAGGCATGTCCTAGAGACAAGATTTATTTACTCGGTATGGAAAGATTATTTCCCTTTCCCTCTCTGAATCTGGCCTGCGGTAGCTGTTAGCAAAAGAGCTTTCCAGCTCCTGTATCGCAGGAAGCATTTTAGCTCTTGTTGAAATACGAAGCTTCATTCCTTTATTAAAATTAAGAGCTGCTTTCTCACATGGCAAAGTGATAATAAAGACTGAAATTGGATCTATAACTTCATGAAAAGAAAGAGAATTTTTTTAAGACAAATCATGCATGGTAATACCTCCATTGTTCTCCCGCTGTGTTCTTTGTATTGCTTAACTCCTGGCGAACAAAGAACCCATAACTGGAATTGTAAAAATAATCCAGGCATTTAAATCAAAACTCAAAAGGCCCTTGGGAATCTCATGCAAAGGTGTGCCCTTGAAATAGTGGTTTATGAATTGTCTGAACAGGTTTGAACATCCTGGCCCTGAGGAAACCTATGGGAATTTTGCCGCTGACTGCAGTGGGGTCAGGGTTTCACACTTGGCGCTTTGTGTGTCCTGCCGGGCATTGAGCAGAGCCGCCTTTCAGGCTTTGAGAAAGTCTGACTCCCTCCTCACAAGCAGGCAGGAGATTTTCTAGTTGGTTGCACTTGTGAATTCTAGTTACGGGAGTTGCTTTTGGTCCCCCCATCTTTGTCACTTACTTAAACAAACATGCAAACTGGAAACACACTTGGTTGAGCTTCAGCAGTGAGTGCCTCCTCAAGATCTCTTGTTACTGATCTATAACTTAAACTGGATAGGAAAATGGTTTTAAGCTAAGGTTCAACCCTGCTTAAATGAAAGCATTTGAGCAGAGAGATGGGAAATTTTATTCCCACTTGCCGTTCAGATGTCTGAACCCAGCTAGATTTGAAGTATGAAGGCTCATTCTCTGAGCTTGAACACAGATGGGTGTGGAGGTTGTATTGTACATTGAAGCAATGGGTACTTCTTCACCAGCTTATTGCAAAATAAAGTGTTTTTTAAAAGTACAGGTCTGTCCAGGGTCAAAGTCACTGAGAAATGAAGATACTTAAATGAACAGTAGTGGATTAGTCCAAAATTTGTGTGCAGATTCGGGTAACCAAGGCCCTTCAAAACCCTCTTGAACATAGAAGTTAGCCCTGTTTGAGCAGGAGGTTGAGCCAGATTACCTCTTGAAGTCCCACCACTTAAGTGACTCCGTGATTCTCTGATCTCATGCCACCATCTTCTATCGTGTCACAGTCCAGGGGGAAGAGAAGAGAGTCACCACAGTTGTAGCAAATTCCCCTTTGTCCTCAGTCTTCCAAATTCATGGTGCAGTGTCCGATGATACTGTTGTTTCAGAATTGCTGTTGATGGAGTAAGCTCCATATGTAATGAAAAACAAAAAACAAACAAACCATAATCCACAAAAACATGATGCGGGGCTCCAAGAAAACTGTAACGCTTACTTAAGTTACCTAATCATGGTTTTCCATCAAGAGAAAAAGCTTAGGAAAAATTATTAGAAAAAACCTTCTAAGGTTTCACCAACAATATCCCACAGACTGTTGTCAATCCAAAATAATCCCTCAGAGCTCAACAAACTTATTTCTAGCAAACTTGTTTGTAATTAATACTGGTAGAACTTGTATCAAGCAAGTGGCTTGTGTGCCCCTTGTGTTACTATTAGTAGCTGGGAGTTGGAAAGCTACATCCTGTGTACAACATGAAAGTTTATTTAGGCTTCTCTGCCACTCAGGGGATCCCAGAAATGCTGCAGTGACTGAAAGATTGGCTTTAACTTTTCTGTGTGTAGCTGTAATGGAATGTGCAAAAATGTAGAAAGTCCGTGAAGGTGCCTCAGAGATCCAACCACGGTGTCAGCGGGAATGTGCGTTGAAAGCTGCTCAAGAGAGGGACATTTCTCAGAACGGCTGCAAAAAGTAGCAATCACAACTCAGTATGGACAATTAGAAAATGTTAGAAGCAAATGGTTAATTTTTCCCAACTTTTTCTAGACCAAACATAGGTAACAGATGCTTTTGGAGGGCAGGAGGAAGCTTGGTTGTACCTCACCGTAGCTGTGTCTTGAGGGCTTTCCTTAATGAGCTGTCTCCTTCTGTCCAGTATGGGATGAAAAACAAAAGAGTTAGAGACCTTCCTTTGTCCCCATGTGATTTTAATCTGACTCATTCATTCCTAATCATCTTGAAGGATTATAAAAACAAAACCTGTTAAATCTTGGTTCTTGCTTCTTTTCTTTCTCTCCCAAACATCATCATTTGTTCTTTTACCATGTTGCATTTCTTTGCCCGTGAATCAGCTGCCCTTTTTTTTTTTTCCCTGTATGACAAAAGTCAGGCGGGAAGGGGGGAGGGCGACAGGAGTGCTGCTGTCTTTGATTCATTCGACACACAAGTGTTCCTTGGCCTTTCATACCGAGGAGTGGATGCAGCTCTTGAGCAAATTGGACCTACTTGTTTGCTGGCCTAGGCCATCTTGTTATCCAGCCAGCTGTGTTTTGATCTTGGAGGGCCGTTTGAAGATTAAATTGAGACATCTTTTGTTACTATTAAGTGTAGTAATTAAATCAGCTCAGTGTTATTTAAGTGTGGAAAATGTCGCTTTGCTGGCCCATGGGTGCCTGAAGTTGCCATTAGACAGCTGTGTTGCTTCCAGTGCTAATGATGAAGAGGTAGTAGAAAAAAGCCAAGTGCTCTCTAAATAATTTTTCAACTCTTTCTGGGTTATGCCAGCTCCCCTCCCCACCTTTTTGTGTGACGCTTTTCCCCGGTCTCTTCTCAATTCATGAAGAAGAAGGTTTTTGAGAGGGAACTCGAGCTTTTCGGGGTGGAGAGCTGGAGGCGAGTGCCTTGTCCGGAGCGGAGGGTGCGGAACGGCGTGTGTGAAACACGGGGCCGTGCGGGTGAGTTCCCTGTCTCTGCAGCTGCTGCTCCATCTCCTAGTCTGCAAGTTGTTGGCTCTGTAAATGACAAAGGAGGCTGAGCTAGCAGGATGGATGCAATAAATGAGCAAAGTTGGCTGTTCCCCCCACCGTTTCCTCCATGGGGGGGAGTCTGCCCGTCAAGTCAAGCATGGCAAGTACATTTGTTCCCATGAGGGTCATTGTAATACGATTTGCTGGTGAAGACTGGCCTGGCTGTGAAGTGGTGGCACCTGGGAGATGTGAACTCTGGCTTAGGCCAGGGCTGGTATCGTTCAGAGGTCACCTGGGGCTCGACGGGGTGAGAGTCAGTTGCCCTCACCCAGCCCCTTCGCCTCCTGCTTGCAGAGCAGATGGCTTGGAGAGACGTGGCCGGAGGTGATGATTGGCAGCAGGGAGACGCTGGAAGAGAAGGCGAGATCCTCGGTGGGAGAAGCAGTTTTTCGGAGGTCGAGTGTGTTTTAATGCCGGGTTAAGTTGCACAGCAGCGTTGGTTCATTGCTACTGGCAGCACTGATCACTTGAGCGCTGCCTTGCTCTTTCCCGTCGTGCCCTTTAGAAACCACCTCTCAACTCCTGTGTGCAGCTGAACGTACAGCTTGCTCCTCTTGTTCTTCCCACAATGGCATTCAGCAGCTCTCTCTTCTTGGTAGGGGAGCAGCAGACAGGATAGCCCACAGCCCCTTTTGGCTACTGCCCACCGAGGCAGAGCGTCACGCTCCCTTCCCAAGCCCGCGCTCCATCCGTGCTTCCGAGCCTTCTTGTTCGTCTGTCCCCCCGGCTGCACGCGGCTCTCCAGCTTCCATCTCCAGTAATTGCCCAGCAACATCTATTTGCATTGCTTTGTACACTGCTGTATTTTATAGAGGGGGAAGTGTATTTGCACTTCGCGAGTGTTTTTGAGCTGTGGCAAGGGCAGAAGTGTGGCAGATGGGTGGGGATGAGAGAATCAGGAGCATGATGAATCTGTTTTTCTTACCTTGTTTAAAATTGCCTGTTAAAATTCAGCAGCCGCACCTCCGATCAGCCTAATGGTGTCTGCCATGTTGCGAATACACAGTCATTAGTTGGTCCAATTCATGCATGCTGAGGTGGGAGGGTGATGTGAATGCAAAGGAGATGGAGAGAATGGGGAGGGGGGGGCAGAGGAAGGAGGGGGAGAAGCTTGGTAATACAGTGACAATGAAACATACGGTAGTCACACTGGAAAACTTTCTCCTTCATTAGCAGGGATCTGTTGAGTTTCTGCTCACATTAGGGTAATTAACACAAGTACAGATTGTTGAACATCTGTGCAGTTTAACTATATGGCCGGTTCCCAGGCTTTAAACAGGGCTGCGAGGAGCCAAATGCAAAGCAGTATGAAAAGCACACACACTATTCATTTTACTGAAATTAGCATTTCTGGATGAAAGCTGATGTTGCACGTTGGCTATAAATTTTCTCTGGTCTGTTGCCAGGTTGGCTAATGATCTGAGGGTAGTGTTTGTTAATAATTTTTTTAAGATTTGTTACTTTTAATATTCTGGAGGGGAAGTTTCTATCTCACTCTTCTTTTCTTAAAAGGCAAAACAAAAGCAAGCAAAACAAAGCATATGGGTATATTATATCTAATGTGCCTCTAATCTTTTTCCAATGGAAACCCAGGAAGGAATTGCTGGTTCAGCCTCCGTCGGGGACTATTGGCTACGTGGAACTACCAAGGCTTTTTAATATTTCTGACCAAACTGCAGTTTTAATTTTCTAGCCTTGTAAATGCCTGGGAGGCTCCTCTTACAATGTGTTGTAGATATGAGCTGTGTAAATAACGTGCAGGGTTTTGTCTGCAGGTTGGTGGTTACACAGATACTGCTGCTCTGCACATCAGCATCCCATAACTCTGTGGGTACATAGGGTTACCAGTGTAAAGGAATAAGCTGTATTTATGGAGAGCCTTCTGCTTTGATTATCCCAGAGGGCTGTTGTTTTGCTGTGGCGTCTTGGAGCTTCCTCCTTGCTCATTTTTACTGCCAGCCAAGAGCATCTGGGACACGAGGCTTGACAGACTCTTGAGCATTGTGGTTAGCAGCAGCGGGTTCTCCGCAGAGGGCCCTTCACGCCACAATTACCTCTTCCTCCTTGGTCCATCAGAGCCAGGGCTTGTTGGCCTGCAGACTATGTAGCAGGACCACTTAATACTTCGGGTTTTTTCATTCCCTTTTCCTGTGTGGATGGGGACAGGACAATTTTTCCTTTAACAGGTGATTTGTGCAGCCTTCTTCACGTGGCTTTCCTGACACTGATAATTCATGGTCATGTTTTTCGTAGCGGATTTTAAGCATCTTTTCACTTTGCACCTAAAAATTTTCATTGGAAAGTTCAGACCAATGGTTTCAACACATGACCACCCACAGTTTTATCTTCTTGATGCGATTCCCCTTACGGCTTTTTTCTAACCATCTTTCGGTGTTTTGCAGTGTACCCAGTTGTGTATTGGCTTTCGTCTTCTGGCTGTACCTGTACTTAAGCCTATGAGCAATAGAACTGCATACCTGAATACACAAGCACACCTGGTTTGGGATACAATCAAATTAAGCAAATCTGTACCATGCTAGAAACTTTTTGTGAAAGTGGCTGTGCCTTTGAACTGAAGGGTGAAGGGTGTGCCAGGAACCATAAAACCGTGTCATTCAAAAGTGCAGTGCTCAGAGATCCTGTATCATGAAGACATTGGCATTTTTTTTATTAGTCGTGATATCTCTTTCAGGTACAGGTTTTAACTATGCTGAAATAAAAAGTGAAAACATAAACACCAAACAAACAAAAAAGTGACCAGACTTTGTCTGCAAGTGGAATTGCTATAAGGCAGATAGCCCTTATAGCCGGGACAACAATTAGGGCAGCATGTCTGTCCGGGAATTTTATTTTAATGGAGAAGACATTCATGTGTGAAGATAAAAAGCCTGACAATGTGCATAAAAATAATAATCCTCATTAGCACTATTTTGTCCCTGCTGTTTTCACTAAGCAAAAAAATTTCGTTCACCGTGGGGTTTTTTAATGTAATCCCTGTGGACTGATGTGAACAGAGCTGACCTTTGAAACCCTACTTAAATTTTAAAAGGTTTGTATATTTTTTTTTGTTTAATTGGGAAAGGAAGGGACTTGGTAGCTTGGAGGAAATGTAATTCTTGCCAAGAGTGCAGTGATTTGGTCCTTTAGTTCACCTTCAGCTCCTGCTCTGTAGGGGCTCGCGCTCCAGCCTGGAATTCAGGTTGGCATCACTTGATGTTGTTGGTGAAATTGTTGCTGTTGCACCTACCAGCTCCTCTACAGTCTGCTGACAAAGGTCAGAGCTTGCATCCTATTTTTTGTGACCGAAAAACCTGCTGGAACCGAAATGCAGTCTTCAAATTCAGTCCTGCAAATGTCTGGGCTTCAGGAGCACAGTCCCCCACACTGTAAATAACTGTGCTCAATGTTTTGTCGTTGCAGGATCACCTTCTAGGGTGAAGGTATCCCCACAAGAGAGAGACTTGCTGAATCATATAAAACTGTGCAAGTTTAGTTAAATATATGCTTTATTTTTGAAGCACTAATTTAGTTCATCTAGTCTAAAGGGAAATTTGGGCTGGCCTACTTACTCTTGTAACAGTTTTTCAGGTAATTGTGTGTGCACAGGAGTGCACGCCAGCTTAGTTAGGAAAAGAAAAATTGAGTAAGATGTTTATCTGCATTTGATTTCTTACCCTCTCCATAAAAGCTATCAGAAGGTGGCACGTTGTATGGTAACAACAAGGGACACGTATTGCTCATAGAGCATCTGTTACAAGAGGATGAGAGAGGGCATTTTCCCTTTCAAAGGAGGGTATGCAGGGAGTGGAGAACTGAGATCTCCCCTGCAGTAGCCTTGCCAAAAGGGTCCTGACTCTTTGGTTAAGAAATATTTGTTTAAAGACTAAATTGAAAAAACAAATTCAAAAGAAGGTAAGGCATTTTACCTGGTTTTAGATAATCACCTATTAAACCAGTAAATTATCGCCATGTAGGCAAGTCTGAGGACACACCAAAAGGAGAGGAGGCGGAGGAGTTGGAAGAGACTGGATTTCAGGGCAATGAGAGGAGTTTCTTAGGGACACTTGTCTCTTCTTGAGCATGGGTTATAATGTTCCAGAGGCTGTGAAACCAAAGAAGGCAATGTATGGTTGGGATAGGGGGTGTTGACATTTTAGGTTAAGAAGGCTGCTCCAGCGGTTGGGGTATTTGATGTACGTAAACACAAGTATCAAAGCATTCTCCTGCACCGTTTGTTGTTCTCTGTGCTGATGGCAGGAGGGTGGAAGAGGGCCATGCTTACAGGTTTTTGAGACGTGTTAACACTGCCTAGTACAGGAAAGAGCAACAGGAGAAATCGTTTAAATTAATCAGAGTGTTACTGTGTTAAACGTTTTTTTCCTGGAATCGACAATAGTCAGAGTTATTTTGGGTATTGGCAGAATTGTGTTACTTAAGTTGATGAGGATGTTCAGTCTTACTAAGGTTAACATCTGTGCTCCCCAGGTTTGTACCTCATGTATCTCTGCTTGGATTTTATTTGGTCTTATTTCTAGGAAAACCCAGTTCTATACAAGAGAGTCATGCTGGGGGGGGAAGCTAGTATTCCTATAAAAACAAACAGACAAACCTGAATTGTTCTCACTTAACTACTAGGCAGAAACCAAAGTCACCTATTTGGGTATGTAGAACTTACCATGAAATTAAAGGGCTGCTATATATGCAGATACACTGCCAAAACGAAATAAAATTTTCCTTTATTAATATCCTCCTCTCTGCCTCAGCCCTACTTCTTAAGAATGTTTCCCACAGACTGGACTTAAAATGCGTGTTCTGTTCCCGAAGAGCAGAAAATGGCAACGCATCCGGAGAAGTGTTTTCAGAATTCTGTAAGATAGCAAAACTGTGGCTGGTGAAGCGGAGCTATCAGCCTTCAGTTACACAGCTGTATCTGAGACCACATATTAATTTTGCTTGCAGTGAGACTACTTGTAATGATTTTTCCAGAAGATTTTTACAGCATATACACTGTGTATCCCTCCCTGGCTGGGAAGCTGTGGGGCATGCACTGAGAAACTTGAGGACATAATTTTGAAGGACTCCGAAAGTTTCCTTGAAGGTTTGATTTCATCACTAAGCTAACTTCTGTGAAGCAGAAAGTTCTCTTGTTCTCCTATGTGATCACTTTGAACGGGTGTTGCATTTATCTAAATTGATAAAATAAGCTGAGAGAACTCGAGGCTGTTGCTGTAGCTAGGCTGCATCTCCTCAGCCACCTCTCAGACCTTTATCAGACCCCAGACTGAGCGGTCTCGCTAACTTTGCACTTGCACGGCTGGAATTATCTCCATTGTGTAAACGGAACACTGAGACAAATTTGAAATTACTTTCCCCAGGCCACCTAATGCTGACAATAGACCACACAGTCCCTCAGACGCTTTCTGTGCCAAAACCATTCTCTTGTGTCTGCATATGGAGAAAACAGAGTAGAGCAAGTGGAGAGTGGTATTTGTTGTGATAACAATGTGCGTTCGGTCCCAAAGGGCTGTCGGACAGTGATGGATACGTGGCTGTGAGATGAAAATCACCGAGAGATGCACAGAAGGAAAGGCTACAATGGCCATGGCCGTGTCCGTAGGTGGACACAGGAGCAGGCAGGCGGTGAGATGGAGCCAGCGTCGTTAGCAGGGTCTGTCAGCCCCTGCGCCAGGCAGTCCATTTGCATTCTTCTGTCAGGGAGCTGGAAGCTGCCACAGAGCTGTTTATACTCCAGCCTGCTCTGGCCTTGAATTATGCATGACCAATTTATCATGCCCCCAGCTGAAAAACTAATTGTGTCCCTGGGATATATTTACTAGAAATTGTAGTTTGCTGTGCTGGGGTCCCCAGAGTGTCCGGCAGAGCAAATGACGGGGAAGTCGGAGCGTGTTCAGAACAGGACTCCTGGCTCTGCCAGAGCCACCGTGCTGTTGATAGATTTTTCACTTCGATTGCCTTTCTGAGGGTTTCCCCCCTCCTTCCTATTTTTCTTACACTGCATTACACTTAATCAGGCTGCAGGAGTCCTTACAGTAGTCTCCAGTATTAAAAAGCACACCAATGTGCTTGAAAAAAAGGCAATTTATTCAGGAAATGCCAACCAGGTTGGGGGGAAGAGGGCTGGTTTCTTCTGTCTGTGGTTTTTCTTTTTTTTTTCCTTTTTTTTTTTTTTAAATAAGCGCAGTGTGGCTTCATGTAATGTCTCCAATTACCGTGAACGTCCCCTCCCTCTCCAGGTCTAGAGTGATAAGATTCCCTAATTACTGTCATTTGAACGAGAGGTTGGGGAGGAGAGGATTTTGTTTCCTCATGCAGAGCTCGTGGGGTGGGCTTAAGCTTGCAAATGGTATTACCACCAGATCTGGCAAAGGAGCATGGGATGCCCCAAACCAAATTTCCTAGCAATAAAATGCCAGCTGTCAAGCCTGTATCTGGCTGTAAACCCTCTCATAAGGTAGAGCTGAGCCATAAAGATCATCAGTGGGGGCGAGGCTTGAAAGGGAAGGAGGTAATTCACCGATAAATTAATCGCCAAGTTCAGTCTGTCCTCCCCCACTTGTCACGGGAGGAGGATGTCAAGGACTTAATCACAATAAAGGAGTCACCGTAACACATCTTCAGAGGCAGCAGAGCCCTCTGGAATCTCTTGCTCCTTTTTTATCCTCCTCCTTGTCCAAGCTCGTGCAGCTCCGCCTAACGCAGTTTGCAGGGAGGGGCTTCACTGCGAGTAGGGCGGAAGATAAATGGGGAGGTCGCTTTCCGAGAGGCTGGGGGACGGCAGGCTGGGCTTCGGAGAGAGGGCTGGCTCCTCTTCCACCGTGGGCAGGAGCTTTTCTTACGGCCGTGCTGCAGCGGGCTGCAGGCTCTGTAGCTGAGCTGTGCTCTCCCACCGCTTCGATGGGATTCAGTGCGTGTCCTCTGGAAGGGAGAGCTGTTGGAAGTTAGTTGGGCTGGAGTACAGGTGGTGGTACCAGAGGTGCTTTCGGGAGTAAATTCAAGATGTATCAAGTAGTTTGTGGAAACTATTTGCAGCAAGTGTGCACATGGAAAGTTGAAAGAATGAAGGTGGTTTTATTTGATGTTGTTTCTGAATGTCCCAGGTCTGGATCAGCTTTTAAACATTCAGAAGCTCCCTACAGCTTCCTTCCTTCCAGTTCCCCAAATTTGTATTCATCACCAGTTCCCCAAAAAGATCTGGTGAAAAGATATTGTTCAGGTGACTAAATGTCTTGCTGCAGAAAAAGTAGAGCAGATCTGCTGTGTGATGAAGCCATCCTCCTTTTTGCTGAAATATGTGATACAACCAGCATAAAAGTAGATACGAAGCTTGTAAAATCATATCAGAGAGAAGGCATAAAGAGGTTTTTCTCTGAATGCAGCTAGCCAGAGCAAAACCAAGACGACAGACTTCAGGGTTGGTGTGGACTACCAAATCAGAACTACCCTTGCTGTGTCTCCTCAAACCCTGGTGAAATAGGCGCGAGTCTGGAGATCATGTCCCTGTAGGATCCAACACTGTGAGCTTGCTTTGCTCCCTTTAAGATATTGCATTTACTGATTTCCAAGGAACAGTGGACTGGTCATGGAGTGGGTCTCTGTGCAGAGAGGCAAAGGAAAATTTTAGGCCGAGTTGTACAGAGTATGTTACAGCCTGTTTTTCTGGAGGGTGTTGTGGCACTTTACAAAATTACTGTGCTTTGGAGCAGTGGGGAGAAGGCAAGAAAGGCAGACTGGGAGATAGGATGGAGAACACTTTCATGTGGCAGCAGTTGTACCATTAAGGAAAGGGTGGAGTAGGAGACAATACAAATCACATCATCTTTTGTTGGTGTTTTTAGCTGCAGCAGCTCAGTGTCTGGATGCTTTTGCCCTTTCATTATTCAGAATGAAATGCATTAGAGAGTCCAGGTTATGCTCCTTTTGCTGGTGGTTCTTATTAGCTTGTTAATGGTCTTCCGAGGTTTTAAATGCCTACAAATGTGAGTTCTGGGATAACTTGAGTTCAGGGCAGCTGTCCTTGGCAGGGTGTCCTGATTTCTCCTATGAAAATCTTCCATGTTTTGTTCTCTTCCAGCCCCTGTTAACTTGTCATTATAAACTGAGGAAAAAACCACTGGCACTGTGTTGCGTTACGGATATTGTTCTTCCCCGAACCTGCCTCCTGTGCTCTTTCCAAGGGAGCTTGTCTGTCTGGCAATTGACAGCTTCTGAGTGGCTCCACTGGTTTTTCTTCCTCTGATTTATTATTCAAGCCCTTTTGGCTTTGCTGCTTTTTGTCAGTCTGTTGCTGTGCGGTGCTCAAGGTGCCTGAGCTGTTTGGTTTTCTCCCCTTTGCTGCTGCTGCGGCCAAGGTGGGATGAGAACCTGCATGGGAAGGGCTGGGTGCAGAGAAACCCGCCAACAAGCTGAAAATAAGGTGGTGGGATCAGGGTAAAATAGAAGTCAGCAGTTGTTTTATAAGAGGCTACATGACACAAACTGACCCTCGCCTCATCATTCTCTTAGTTTTTTCTCACCCAGAGATTCTGTCCACCATCATTTTCTTCTTCATCCTCTCCCTCCTGTAGCCAGGATACAGTTCAGTGTCAATTCCTGTTTACTCCTGTGCTTAAAGTTATGTAAACTGTTCGAGAAAAACAAGTTGTGATCAGCTAAGAGAGAGGGGGTTTACGTGCCTGTTTAAGAAGGGGAATTTTTTTAATTCACGGTTAAGGGGAATTACCCTAACGTCAGCTACAACTAAACGTAGTACTTGCTGCCACAGTTTCAAATCCTTGTGAACACAGTCACCTAAAACACTGTTCTGGCTTGGGAATTGGGGAGGGTTGGGGTTTGAGCCCCACGTCCTCAGCACAGGGACGTGTTTCTAAGTGTCATCACGTTCCTCAGTCAGGAACAAGAACAAAAATAAGGAAAAGGGTACAACACGTTTTTGTCTTGATGAAACCGTGGAAGGATCTCTGGAGATGTATGCCTGTACGGTGGCACATCCATATCCCTGGCTTAGGGAGCTGTGGAGGAATTCTGAGGGGGGTGCAGGAGAATAAACCTTGCCGCTCTAAGAAATCCTGAAAATGTCCATCAGAAATGCTGCAATTATTCGGAGGCTGCTGGAAGCGTTCCAGTATCGGAGTCTTTGTCTCCATCCATCACAGGCACTGCAATCTTTGTGCCCCCAGCTTCAAACAAGGGCTTCACGCTGTCCTTGCAATCTGCCTTTATGCAGCGGAGTGTGGAGGCTTCTAATTACGAGGCCGAGATGCGCGGCGGGTGGGGAGGCGTGCTGTGCCCCACAGCCGCGTACCTGATTATCCGTTGCTGAGGTCGTTAGAAGGGTTACTCCTGAGTTTAAGCCTGCTCCGCAAGACCCCTAATTATATGCTGCTCTGCAAGTTGCATTAAAAAGAAATTGTTGAAAAGACAAAGGACAGAATAACATTTCCTCCCTCGTCTTCCCCTCTTCCCCCCCCAGCAACACACACAGACACACACTCCCCCACCTCTCCCCGCTGGGCCCAGAGCTACTTTTCACGCTCGAGTTGGTGCAAGCTCTGATAAAGCCATTGAAAGATGCAGCAGGGAGACAGAGCGCTCCCAGGGACAGAGGGAGGCAGAAGAGGAAGCCGAAGTAAAATGACCCCCTCCCAGGTAGATACAGCCAGGCGCTGCTTACTGAAGGAGTTGTCCCACAGAGCGGAATTAGAGAAGAGATTAACCGTCCTTTATTGTTTTGTTTCACTTCCTAGGGAGCAATGTAATGTGGTTTCTTCCATCGTGAAAAACCTGCTTCAGCTGGAGCTCCGGGAAGCCTGAATCACTATAGATAACGCATTCAAAGTGCAGTATCCCTTGCACATGCTGCCAGTTCTCATTTTAATCTCCCTAGACATCAAAAAAATTAAAATGTAAAATTCTAAGCTATGCAGTTGAGTGACATGAAGGCTGCACTCACTGCAATGCAATTTCCAAATCTGGGACATGCACACATGTGTCCATCCCTGTCAGAGATAACGGGTTTATGTGTGCTTTCCATGAGCCCATGAAGTGTACCACTAACAGAGATAGAGAATTGAATGGGTTCTTCATTACTGCATGTCTGGACTACTAATGAAACTAAAGCCAGGTTGATAACAGTAGCACTAAATATTTCCAGTGCTTCTTGGTGCGATGGTAACGTTTTCAATTTACGGTGGAGATTATTATAGGGGTATCTGCAGTACCAAGGGTAACGTTTTTTCGAGATTGCTATTTCAAGGGATGTTTTTTTTATTACTATTTGCATTATGGTAGCACCCGAAAGCCTGAGTGACAGACCAGGATTTCACTGCACTAGGTGCTGTATAAATATGGGGGAAGATTCTCTGCTGCAGATTGGGGGGTTTTTTGAGACGTGGCAGTGGGGCTTTTTCATTGCTTTTGTAGCTGTAGAGAAGCTCATATTTGAACAGGAATTTTACAGTCAAAATGTCAAAGTTTGAGTCACTTCTGCACTGGAGGAGCTTGCAGACTGTCATATTATTCTTTGCTGTAATCTGTGAGCTTTAAACCTTGCTCAGTCTCTTGAATATCTCAGTTGTAGAGCCCTATTGTGTGCTCCTTATTTCTTACTAGTTTGCCTTCATTTTATTCTGGTGTGCAATACTGGATTCGCTGCCCACCCAAGGCACTAACAGCAGGGCAACTTCTGCTCCTTCTGTCTGATGTGATTTCTTTTTTTTTTCCTCCCATGTTTTCATGTGTTCTGTTTATCTCTTTATGTGGTGAGGAAGGTCCCTGCAGCGGTCTTTGTTGGGCTCTGGTTAGCATGGCTGAAGAGAGGCGGCGATGTAGCCGTTCTGGCAGCACAACGCGTTGTTCCTGGGCGTTTGTTGGTGCTGCCTCCAAAGCACCGGGTCAGGCACCGGGTGTGAGGTTGAATGTGCTTCTCTCATGGTCACCTTGCACTCACCCACGTTGCTCCCTCCCAGGCAAGATCCGAAACCACTGATGGATCACTCTCTCCCTTTGTTTTGTGCATTTAATGTGAACTCAAAAGCCTCTCTCTGTGTATAAGGTGAAATAACCCCAAACCTTGAGCCTGATAACCCAAAACCTCTGCACATCGGCTTGTTGATATGCCTTTGCTTTCTCGTGCCTTGCTTTTCACTGCTGCATGTTGAGAGATCTCTTAGGTGTGATTACTGTGGGGCATCTTTTCTGGCTACCTACCTGAGAGCAGGTTGAAGATGGCCCTTATCCCACGAGCAGTTTTATCTGACTTTTATGTTTTGGCAAGATGGCAAGACAAAGATATCAGCTGCCTTGAAATTACTCCAGAGAGCAAAATCTTTGTTTCAAATGGTATTTGGAGATCTTCCAGTCATGGCTCATATTTTTCTGGCATCTGTGTCTAAGATCAAAATCTCTTTGATTTGAAAATGTCATATTGCTTGAGCTGGGACTGTAATCTTGCCTTCATGCCGGATGCAGGAGCGCTGGTACCCGTTCTGTCAGCGGTGGTACTTTCCTTGCCTTGCACACTCTTCAGTTAGCGAGAGTCTCTTGCTGGCTTTTCAGGTTTTTTTCTGTGATATCTTTAAAAGGTGCAAAGAGCAATCATGGTTTTTTGTGTGCATGGTTTGTCAGATTCTTCAAGCCCAAAGTCCCCAGAGTCTGCAAGTTGAGTCATTTTTCTGCTGGCACAGGCTGTGCAAGAGGCATTGCAGATAGTCTTGAGACATTGGCTATGTGCTGTTGAACAGTCTCCAGAGTGACTGTCTTGCTCATTTTGTCAGTTTGGAAGTAAAAGAACTTGAAATCTAGAAGTAGTGAAGATAAAAGTGAATTTTATTATAGTGCTTTTCGAACTTCTGAACATACCCAAGACAATGAAGCAGGAGCACGTCCAGCCATAGCTCACTGAGCAGAAGTTTAACACCGTAACCCGTTTCATTGAGCAGATAAACACTGGGCATGAGCAACTGCTGCTTTTGAGGGACAGCACTGTGGCTTCCATCTGGACATCTGCCAAGGAGGGGTAGAAGGGACATGATGCTAACATCTCACTGGAGCCATGACACCTTTAATGTCACCCTGCCTCGGGATCAGAACTAAATTCTTACCTCTCCTGCTAGAAGTCTGGCACTCTGATTCAGAGGCCAACTAGGTAATAGCTCAGACAAACCAGATGTGGCTCAAAAACCTCTAGAGTGGGAAAGGGTGGCTTAGTATTCGTTATTTTTTTTCCATGCATGTCTTTCCATTGTGCGTTGGAGATGGTTTTTAGGTTTCTAAACAAATAAGCACTGGCTGAGATCAGGTACCCAGTCTGTACTAATGGAGGGGAACCAAGAGTGCGTTGGTGGAGCTGTATGTCTTCATTACAGTTATAAAGACGAGATCTCCTGCATGTAGCCCAGGTAGATCTGAACTACCCACCCAAAAGACATTACAGTAGCAATGCAAAAAAGAAGTATGCTTGCATCTATATGAGGTGATAAAATGTGCCCAGGAAAATGTGTGTGCTGAGCTGACGCAAGCCCTGGTCCTACAGCTGGTGGTGGTACGCAGTGACCTCACACATGAGAAGGATGTGCTGCCGTGCATCATGACACTGATTCCTCCCTGGACTGCTTCATTTCAGCACATATTAACTGAATGCTTTACAGTGGCTGCTGCAGATTTGTTACCATGTGTTTGTGGCAGTGGTCTACAGCCGCTTCAGTTCGTGGTGTGGTGAAACAGCCTGGTCTGCGAGGACCTGGAGAGACCAGGGAGCAAAGGAAAGGATACAGGCAAGGTGATGAACACTGGTGGTTGTCTGAATCCAAATGGGGCCTCTTAGCTGCAGCTTCCTGAGCAGCTGTGAATTTTTCTATTTGAAAAACTCAGGGCACATCTCTTCCACTCTTCTGAAGAAAATGTTTGTATTCTGATTGTGTTTATACTTGAAATAAGGGATGAGCAGGTGGAAGAAAGTGACTTGTTCTTTAGTTCAGACCCTGTGCTTTATGGAAAGTGTGAAGTCAGCAGTCATGACTTGGAGTCAGAAGGTGATGGGTTGAAAAAGAAGGGGAGAACAAAGTAGCATTCCTTGTTTGGGCTTCTCGGTAGTTAAGCCATCTAGGTGCCACAACCCTAGAACTGTGACCAGACCTGCGTGTGCAAGGTTTCCTTTTCTAACATCTCATCTGGTTGTTCCCTAATCTATCCCTTCCACTCTTTAGGATTGACACTAGGCAATTATGTTTTTAAAATATTGTCAGTGGTGGCTGCTCTGCAGCACTCGTGCCGTGGCTGTGACTGGCGGAGATGGACCAGCAGAAAGCCGGTATAGATTGGTTCAGCGGAGATCAATGCCAAACGCAATTGTCTGCCGCTGGCATGCCACGAGAACCCCCCATGAATGGAGCGGTATTAAATCTGAACCTTGCAAAGATGTTTGAAAACCAGCAGAGCGGGTGGCTGGAAGATTAACTCTGCACGAGGACACTTTGGAGCAGAGAGCCACAATAGCAGCGTCAGTGCCAGCTTTGTCCCAGCTGCCAGAAGGGACTTTGTCGGGGGAGTCCTTTACCATGGCACTGGTCCCCCAGCTGCTGGAACAATTGCTTGAGACCACTGGCAGTCAGCATGATTAAAGCAGCCTTCAGGCCGCTTTATTTTACATGGGCAGTTATCCAGGTCCAAGGATGGGCTCGGCCTGGAAGGATGTAGAAGGAAGTTTGCCATATTGTGCCCTTCCACTCTACATCTCTTCTTCATCTGCATTCAAGGATCAGGCCTGGCTTTGTGGGTGATCCATAGTCACCCCAGGTTGCAGTCCATGAAACACTCCCAGTACCTCTGGGTATTGATGTGACAAGATAGATAATTTTTTTTCTTTGTACATAAAAGAGACATTTAATTGAATTTTAGCTGTGTGAATTAACAGTACAAACCAAGAGCGCCCGTGAAATTTTAACCCCTTTCCTTTCTCTGAAGCTGTGTTGCAGCTGTTAGATCACATTTACAAACCCAAAGTAGTGCAACTGCTGATAACAGAGTTCCTAATTTCGTGTGGGGATGGACCTGCGAGAACCAAACAAGGCTGCTTGCTCGTTCTTAAGTTTCTTCCTTAGGCCAGGTAGATCATTCCCTTTGCCTTTGTATTTTTAAAAAAGAGGAGTTAGGAGGTGTGTTTACCAAAATGGATTTTTGTCCCAATGGGAAGGGCCCTCTTTTGCTTTCTTCGTCTTTCTTTATGTGAGTATGTAAATATATGTAAATGTATACGGGGCCTTGGATTTACCCTCTTCGTCTCCCCCTCCCATGTATAATGTATGTGTTAAACACGTAATCATTAATCAGCTTTGTAGGGAGTGGAGACAAGAAGGGCTCTTTGATAGATGTATACTTGTGACTGTGCCTGTATGCGTGTTTATTAGGCAGCACGGTGCTATCAAAAGAAACTCCAGGTCCCCGAGGATAAGAAACAGCGTAGGGAACAAATTAAGAGGAAAAAAAAAAAATCCAACCTCTCTTACTGTAAAAACCCTCTGTCTTCTACCATCTGTCTCCTCTTTTGGAGTGAAATAAATTGGGGAGAGATCTTTGAATGAGGTGCCTATTTGTAATGCACAGAAACGTTAATGTAGAGCAGAAGTAAAGTTATGGTTACCATTGCCTCTGATGGCTGGGACTGCTGGCGGCAGGACGACATTATTTCTTTTGTCTGTACATGCTGGAAGTGGTTTAGAGCAAAAAAGCCTTCAGGTTATCGTGCACAAGCACAACTATTTCTTAGGTTTTACTATCACGTTTGATGTTGTGGAAGGGACAAATTAAAGGTGGTCGTTGCCCTGAAGTGTTCACGGTAAAGATAACAAAACCCACAGCGGTTCTTTGGGAGTACCCAGCTCAGAACATGCTTCAGGCTGCTCTGTGCTGGTGGAGGAGGACTTGGGGCGCTGGAGTTACTTGTCTGGAGATTAAAGTAGAGGGGAGGGATTGGCTTATTTGCGATTCTCATCCTGTGTGATGCAGCAGTAAGTCTTGGGACCTGACAGCTTGAATTGGACATGGGAAACCAAACATCTCCTTGGTAGTGTTAAAGGGCAGCTTAGTCAGTCTTGCAGAGTTATACATATGCTCTTGCACAAAATCACGTCCAAAATTATAAAGTTGTAATAGACATGTTTGGGGGAAAAATTAAAAACACAAATTATTTAGGTGCCTTAGGTTATTTTTCGCTGCTTGTACTTAGCTTGTGGACTTGAAAGTGCCTATTTTGAGAAATATCTAGTAAAATACATATTTTAAATGACCTTAAAAAGTGGCTTTGGCTCATTTGGCATAGAAGTGCTACACCTTTTGCTTTGCATTCTTGCAGAGCTAGGCAGGAGACGCCAAGGTCTGATTGGAACCGCTGAAGTGCACAGGAAACAGCAGTCCTGGCTCCATCAGCCATCTGCTCCACGTCCAGCAATCAGTCACCAGCCAGGGGAGCAGGGGAAGAGTTTGAAAGCGTGTTAGTGGGGAGCAGCAGCAAAGAGACTGGGAGGCAAATGGGAAGAAAAAAATTCCATTTTTTTCAGTCCGCCCAATGCAGAAAAGCAGATGGGTTGGCTGCAGCATGCCAGATTTGCCAAGGTATATCTGGTATTGTTTTAGGAAAGGAAAAAACCAATAAAATCTCAGGAAGGTTATACCCAACAAAAGATATATACGTTTGCTTTGGACTAATGTATGGTATCTTTATGCCAAGATAGCAGCTCCATCCACTCTGGCTATTTCTCTTTTATTTTCTATTTCTTTCTTCCTCTCATTTGCCAAAGTCTGCACTTCCAGATTGTTTTACAGATGAGCTGAAAGCCACAGAAATTCAGAACCTCATCAGAATTTTCCTAAACTGTTGACTATTAAAGTCTACATTTTTAGTTTTGGATGCCTTTCCATCATTTTATTTTTTGCAGAAGAAATAAACATGGTATTGGTTTAGGCAAGTGCTTCAGCTACAGTGAGATTAAGCACATACGCGGAGCTAAGCATTTGATCGAGTGCTTTTCTGAATACACCTTCTAGAAAATTGATGTCCCTTACACAGCTCTTGCTAGGCTCATCAGAAGATGCTGGGGTCTGATGGGAGCCTTTTGTGCATTTTTGAGATAATGTCTCTGGAGGATCATTACACACATCCCTCTGCAGTGAGTACAAGGAGATTGTCACCAGGAAGGTGTTAGTCACTGTGTATTAACATGCAGGATTATTCTGCCTCTTTTTTCACTGTAGGCTTTTCATCTCCTTACTAAGCAGGCACCGTCATGTCTCGGCTAAAATTGCAAAGGCTTCTTGTGACACCACATTTGTGTCTCCAGTTCAAGAAATAAGCTCCAGTGAAATGAGCTGTTAGCTGTTGTGTGACCAGTGAAGAGAGGTATGGAAAGGGCACTGGCTTCAGCCCTCGCCGCTAAGAGGCCAAGGGGAGATCAGCCAGGACCAAGCCATGGGAGTTCAGCATTTGACTCCTGAAGGCACAGTTGTCTGGAGGGGTTAACAACCTGGCAGCTGAATAGGATTGTCACTGTCCTGGCAAATGAGCTCGTAGTTAGCCACAGGGAGGTCAAGTACAGTGTGCTCTCCGGTTCCATCCAAAAGCATCTCCTGTGCAAAGCTGGTGGTTGGACACTCACACCACTGATGTTTCCCCCAGCTGGGCCAGCTCTCTTCTGCCCAGAGCCAACCTGGCCCTTTGGCAAGTCCTGGGTGTGAGCGTCCTGGAAGCTCTCCAGTTGGTGGCTGAGCGTGGCAAGCATTGGCCAGTGACACAAAAAACATTCCCCTTGGACCTCACCACAAAGGAAGAACAGCAAAGCTGGGTCAGTGGTGCTGTGCTTATTCACAGGTCCGTAATCAAACACAGTAGAAGGTGTTAGAACACAAAACCTCTGGCAAGGCATCTACCATTTACCGCAGGCAAACAGAACTTCACAGGCACAACCATATCAGCACATATGGAAAATAAATGTAGTAATTGCCTTGCAATTATGCCGTGTGATAACAAGTGCTGTTAGATGGACTGTCCTGCTAGAGCACACCACCTTCTGGCATGAGGCATGAAACTAGAGTTCAGCCTTCCATCCGTCGTGAGGCTTGCCAGACTCCGAATCTAGTAACTTCTAGCATGCAGAACTGTGTTTTTATGTTTGGTTACTGATACAAGCCAATAACTGGGAGAAGTTTCTTATGGTTTGTGCATGAGGAAATGGCTTGGTTTTGTGGTCAGCAGTTGGCATGGTATATATTTCACTGCTTTAATGTTTTTTGCAACCCCACCCAGATAGTTACTGTAGTACAAAAGAAATACATTTGGAAGAGCTGCCTGGGTGTAGCTGATCATATTCACCCTGTTAGCTTCAGCTGGCTTGTAGAGTTCCTGTACCCAGAACATTGACAACACCGAGCTTTTTGAAATAAAACTAGCTGTTCCCTATGTCAGATCAGTTCATGTCTGTACAGATGGTTTCTCAACTGGAATTGCTGGTAACATCATCGGCAAAGGTTTTGAATGACGTTTTTTGTTCATTTGGGTTTGCGGAATTTTTTTTTTTTGTCTCTCTGATTGTATTCATAAAGGAAAAATTGCAAATAAAAGAGCCAAAGGAAAGTCAAGAGGTATTGTACAAGAAGGAAAAGATTATAGCAGGGAGGCATAATGTATTGGAAGTGAAAGACCATTCCAGTCTACTGGGGATTTTCTCAAGAATGTGAATGTACACGTCTACCAGAAGAATGGGAAAAGAAGGGCTGACACTTTGTGGGGTTCAGACAAAAGAATGTAGATCCTTTTCCCTTCGCATCAAGGGGTCCATGGAAATTAAATTGTCCTCTCAATGCAGGGGGGAGTTCCTGTCCAGAATGGATCACAGCATGATGGTGACTGTAAAGAGGTTTTCTCTTCTACTACCTTGCTCCACGGGGCATTAACTTGAAGAGCATAATTAGGATATACATCTGGAAAAACACACCATCAGGCACAGATACAGTAACACACTGGAACCCAAGTGTATTTTAGTCTACTGCGGACGATGGAAAAGAAACTGAGACCAGCAGCATCAAAACTTACTTCCCGTGAACTTTCTCTCCCCATTTCTTCACATACTTTGGCTTGTGCACGTACAAACCTCCTTCTGTAAGGGAGAAAGTTAGGCTATTTAAATGCCATGAAAAAAAATTGATTTAAGAGGAAACTTGAAAAGAGAATGAAGACCTGGCTGGTGAGGACAGGAAAGATTTCCGTGCTTTGGACGGAGGGCACAAAGAGGCTAGGCAAAGCCGCTGGCCCAGGGTTTATAGCGTGGCTGTCGGTGCCACGGCTGATTTCTCAGAGAGCTGGGAGGTGGTGAAGGAAGTGTGGTGTTGGCCAAGTTAGTCTTAGATTGGGGAGGGTGGGGAGATGTAGGAACTGAGAGTCTTTTAGGTTTTTTGGAGACAAGGATGAGAAGATTGTTTGTGAAAGCAACTGGAAAGGGGCATGGAAAAATCCAGGAAGGCTGTTTTACCCACGGGGTGAAACTCTCTCTTTGGTTTGGACTGTAGCCAGTGGCACAGAGTAACAGAAACTTTCGAATTCGTGCATCTGCTGCTTGGCCAGTCCTCGCTGGAGACTGTCAGAGCAAATGGAGCTGCCTGTTCTGGAACCATTTTAGCTAGAATCAGCTCCCAGAAGACGGTTGTTAATAACTCATGTCTTACCAGCCCTCTCCTCCTTCACTCCACTCCCTAAAAACTGGGCTGAGAGACTGCGGGAATTGGGGCTCTCTGGGGCAGGCCAGCAGCAAGGTAATGGGCTCTCGCCGAGGTAATCTGCTAAAGCCATCGCCCTGGTGCACAGCAGCCACGATTCAAAGCGCAGTCGTGTTTGAACACTGGTCTGACTTTCTGTCTATTTTAATGCTTTAAACAGGGCTATGCATTCAGCAGTTATTTGTATAAGCGTTCTCCAGGCAGTTGAAAAAGACTTCTGTTTTCCAGAAAAGAGGAGGAAAGAGGCTGGAAGGGACCACGTTGGGCAGAGCAGGGACAAGCGATAGGGGAGCAGCCAAAGAGGAGATTTTTTTGGCTGAGGTGGTGTGTGGGTGACTGTGGGCAGACACGGTGCTGCACGTAGACTTGCTTGGGCTCCCTCACACCTGGTATTAAATCAGAAAAAATGCCTTCTACCTTCTGTTGCTGGGAGTTATGCTCTTTAGAGCCGAGTTCGACAGTTGTTATTGCAATTTTGTGGTGCTCCTTTGATTTACAGCTGTTTTTACGACCATTGAGACAGCCACAAATCGAGGAAATCTCATAAAACAGAGAGTAAACGTCTCCTTCACAACCCAGGCAGAGTTTTGGCATCCGTGCTTATTCCATAGAGCAGGATGTGTAAACAATATTGTGTCCCCTGAGTGGCTGATATCAGTACAGTTAAGTGGTAACAGCTTGAAAAATGCATTTCTCATATATTAGCGGTAAAACTCGAAATGGGCCCCCAGGCTAAAGTAAATTGGTGACATTTTGCAGCAGAAAGGGAAAAAAAATAAGGGCAAGGATTGGAAATGCGGAGCCCCAGCTTTGAAAACAGTGGGATTGGAGCCAAAGTTGGATTTATCTGCATTATTGCAGTACAGAAATAAATGGATCTACCACACTTGTTGCAAAGCATATCTAATTGGAGAAGACAGATTATATGTCGGCTGCAAACGCTGGGCTGCCCCCTTCCCTGCCTTCTTATGCAGAAGATGAGGTCAGTTAATGTCATATTTAATCAAAGTATAATGATGAGAGCTTCTTTCTTGACTTACTGTATAGCACAGGAGAAATTCTTGGTGCCCCATTTCTGTAAAAAGTTTGTGAGTGCGCTTCACTGCCCTTGAATGAGCGAGGAGTAGGAATGCAAATGTTTTGCAGATGTGAACCATAGTCTTACTTCCATGTTTTTTTCCTTCAAAGCTTCCATTTGTAGGGAAATTTATGTGCTGTCCTGTTTCCCCCTTTTTAGGTGCTCCTAACCTGTTGGGACTTTAAATCCAACTGCACCCTGCGGGGTGCCTTCTGCTGCCAGTGTGGGTGTCCGTGTGTGGGAACGGAGCTGTGGGGAACAGAGTCCAACAGGGATATTACTTCTCTAAAAGACAGAAACACAAGACGCGAGAGAGAGAAGGGTTGATGGGCACGGTTGATAATGAAGTTAAAAGAGTCAATCTGATAAACACTGGAGAGACAGCTTCTAAAATTTCCCCATGTTTCGGGATTACCACATTCGTATTGTTTACCTGATGAATATTTGATGTTTCCTTCATGTATAGAGTTGCTGTTATCTGATTGGGGTGATGGGAGGTATCATCGCCTTGTGCTTCTCCATTTGATTACTCGTGGGTCTGCTGAACATAACGCGTGGTGCTCCAGCCCGGCTCCAATTCATCTGCTGTCTGTTTGGGGACGAGGGCTACGAGAAGACCTTCTGCAGCTGTCTGCTTCACAGAGCTTGGCAGGGAATTTTCAAATAAGAAAGCTGTCATTCTTTTCCTGGACTGATATTCAGAATCTCTTTGCCCATTTCTAATTAACCTAATGAATAATGTTAGAACTTGGGCATCTGCAAGGGTTCATAGACCCATAATACGGGTGGTTCAGGAAATGGTTTTCTTATTGGATGAAGAGAGAAGGAGAAGGCAGAGGATTATTCCTTTTTGTTTGATTTTGCTTTCTGTTGCTGTCTTGAAAAGAGGTAGCCTGAAGTTGTTCTGGAAGGCCGTGGCAGTCTTGTTCTGTATTTTTACAGTTTCCATGTGCAAGATGGGAATGGACATTCTCCAAGATCATGTGCAAGCCCTGCGATGTTGGTGGTAAAGCTGCAGTGAATGACATTTGTATCCAGAGGTTATTTGTTGAGTTGTTTACTGATGAGTTAATGGAAAGGACTGGGCCAGGAGGTGGTTGCAGTGTTTGCTTATGAATGGCTTCATGTTGGTAACGTAAAAAGTTTTACCTTCTGGAGTCACGTTGCTGCATGAGGTTCTCAGCTAACATATATTTTAAAGGAAAAATCCAAAGATCTTAGTGGCAGGAATTAAACTTAAAAATACAAAATGAATGTTGACAAATTTAGGCAGATGTCCAGTTTGCTTTCCTTTAAAGATGTATTAGTTTTTAAATCTCTTTTTTGAGTCTCCTTGGTCTTTATAATTATTTTGCATTGTCGGAAAGCTGGAAGGATGCAGCAACTTCTAGCACTGAAGTAAAGGAAGAGCAGTACCCAAACCACAGTCCACTAGAATTGGCAAATTTCTTAAATAGCTGCGTGATTACGATGGACAAAGTGGTCGGGGGGCAGGGCCAGCGCTGCTCCAGTGTGATTCACACGGCTGTAATATTCATCTTGTAATAAGAATCACTGGTACACGTAATTCTGCTGGGACTGAAAATTTCCCAGTAAGCCTCTTAGTGAGGCTGCTGAATTAAAAAGAGGAGATACTTCTTAGGTGGTGAAGCCTGCCTGAACCACACAATCTCTGCAGCTGCAGCAGGAGCTGCTCCTGGGTGCTGATGCTCCCAGACCCAGGTGCATCCCTGTGCTGGGTATCGGATGCTGGTGGGCCAGCGGACCCATCCGAGAGCTCTTGGTCTCTTGGGATTTGCCTTCGTGTTCAGTATGAATGCGCCCAGCATGCTGCAGCTTTGGGTGAAGCCAGGGATGCATTTTGTGTCCAAACTGAGTCATTTTCTGCATAGGAGGGGAGCCCACTTCAGAAGCCCCATCCTGCTCCTGGATTGCACAGCTGTGAAAGGAGTGGACCTGGGAAAGAACGGTGCTTTTGTGCAGCACAGCTATGTGTTTAACATAATAAATGTTTATTGTCCTCTGGAGCAAAGGAGCAATAGGCTAAATTATAGCCCGGGGAGGGAAAGCTAGAATCATGAGGTATAGGCTGTTAATTATCTTTTTTTTAGCTGTCATAATGTACTGGCGTTTGCCTGCAGCTCGCCCCCTCCCACTGCTCCATTACCCCTCTCCCCCCCACTATCTCCAGAATATCTGCTTCCTCTGCCACTGCACCCTCCTCCTCTCCAGCCTCCTGCTCTTCCATTTGTAAGGCATCTCCAGCCTCCGGAGAGATTTGTGCCTTCTCTCCCAGCAGCCGCTCACGGTGATAAAGGCCCTCAGACTGCCTCTCTCTGATTAATCAGCCCTCGCGCAGCTTCGATAGGGTGTTAATTTGTAAACTCAGTGGACAGGCAGCCGTGATAAGCCTCCGCAGCTGCTGTGTGTCTGCTGGGGGATGGGATGATAAGGCTTCAGCCCTGGGATGCAGCCAAGAAATATTTTGGAGCAGTGAATTAGAAACAACAACAAAAGAGCCTTCTGCAGAGGCACTCCTTTGAGGGTGCTGTGGGTAATACAGCAAGTTTCAATAGCAGCAGACAAGAGCCATCTTCCTGATAAGCTCCCTGAACCCCAGCCCCAGAAAGGGCCACGTTGGGATTGCATCTGTAACTGGGAGCTTCTGCCAGAGGGATGTCCATGTGTCATTCATCATGGTCCTGAGCTAGGAGGATGATGCAGTCTTCTCTGTATCTCGTGTATTTATGGCAGCTAACCTGATCCTTTTCGGAGGATTTGATATTGGTTTGTCAGAGGGCTGCCTGGCAGGACATGGCACCTGCAAAAAAGGGATGGACACGAGGGGCATCCAGAACAGCATCAGTGTCAAATGATTTTTGAGCATCCCCAAATGTTTGTTGTGATGTGATTCACATAAAGTGCTGTGCAAGGTTCATATGGATTAAGAATGGGAAGATGGGATTTCCTCTGAACAGCAGACCATCCTGAGTGGTCTGAGACCATGAATGACTGCACTGGTCTGAGAAGTAGCAAAGCATTGTGTTAAGCTGTGAAATACCTTGGCGGATGGGAGGAAGTTGCAGTGACGACAGGCATTTATTGTGTTTACTTTTGCAAGGTGGTCATACCGAATGTTTCTAGTATGCTCATGCAGTTTTCCCTTTTTTATTGAATTGATTATGTTTTCTTCAAAAATTGAAAGGAGGAGATATTTCACTGAATTTGTATCAGCTGAATCCTAATGATCCTGCCATTGTTGGCCTCACTAATTGTTCTAATATTATCTGACAACACGCAACAGACCATGGAAGCAGTTCCTTCCCTGTCTGCCAATGCAGGTTGTTATTTGGTACGTTTCTGAACTGCAGCAATTCTCAGACGGACAGTGACCTTTTTATGAAATAAAATGTCTTGCAAAACCCTCGTGGTCTCTGAACTGAGATTTATAGCCATTTGTGTTGGAGAAAGCTGCAGGTGGGATTTGGGTGACACGTAATTGGTTAAAAGATAAAATAAAATGACGGTTGCCCTGCTGGTACAGTGATGGCAGGAGCTACAGGAATGAATTGCTTGGCAGCGCGGAGCCTGGCCCTCCTCCTCCCGCCCTCCGCCGCTGGCTGCCAAGTCCTGTCTGGCAGGCCATTACAATGATAAATGCAGGTAGCTGGCAAAGACCACAGCTGAGAGTTTGTTCTAGCGTGCCAAGCCCTGCTTGGCATTCCTGGTTGGTGCCAGCATTTGCACTCTTACTCAGTTTGACGGAAACCAGGACATGAGGTGTGAATTTATGTCCGCATCCTTCCAGGAGAGCGTTGGGATAATGAAATGCCAAGGCAGCCCTGGGCGTAGCGCAGTAATTTGGTAGGTACCACACAACAGTCTGCCACCTGTCATCTGCGGTACAGTCCCTGCTCTCCCCCATCGCTCTTCCTACAATGCAGCCTTTGAATTATAAGGAGTTTTAGGTAGTTCTGCAAAGAGCACTCCATTCCTTTTGATTTAGTGCAAATAAAAACCTGTATCCCAGCCAAACAGGTAGTCCAGCTAGATAGTTTCAAGCTGCAATGACAGTAATACAAACTACTGTAGTAGTGTGTTACGCAGCATGCCCAAGCTTTGCTGCTCGTAGACAGGTTTTCCCCTACCTTTGTAGCAAAAGCTAAATCGACAGTCAAGTCCGTGGTTGCCTATATCAGTGTCTGGGTAATGGAAAAATTTAAAATGTGGAAGTCCAGGCTGAAGCACCTGTCTGCTCAGGAGAGGATCCGCGCTTAGGAAAAGGCAGGAGATCTCTGATGTTTGAGATGGTTAAAAACGGGTCGCGCAAAGCCCTGTTGCAAGTGTATCGTGAAGAACTGTCTGTCACTGGCTGGGATGTGTACCAGTTGCCCATAACGTGGACACGTTGCTGGCTCTGAGCTGTGAGGTGCAGCCTGGTGCGGTGATGCTGGGAGAGGACTGTCCCCAGGGTGTCATTCATAGACCAGACTACCGAGAAGCTAAGTCGATGGTGTTGGCTGTGAGCACAGAAGTAAAAACAACACAGTACGAGAAGAAGCAGAGCACTATCTACTTGATGTTATGCTTTATTTTTTTCCCTCCTGCTAACCATTACTGGTAGTTGCTTGGTGGGAATAAGCCGGGACGTGGAGCTTGCAAACATGTACTAATGGGGAAATCAGTGCTGGTTAGAACAAAGAACAGTCAGGGGTATAAAATCAGGATAGGTTTTGATAGCAGTTTGGGAGCTGAGGTTTGAGGGAGGAGGATACTGAGATAAGGACCAAGTGCACCTTAATTTAAACTAGGACACACAGGCACAGTATTTTGGCTGATTTTAATGCGGGACAGCTGGAAATTTTCTGTTCTGGTCAGTGTCTCTGCAAACAGCTGAGGGATGTTTTGCAGCTGTATGACCAGTATTGGTGAGGCCCAGGAACTCCCCAGCTTCCTCCCTTCTCCTCCTCTACTAAATTTTTTTTCAGTTCATGTATTTATTTATTTATTGGAGCTGAGCTGGGAAGGAGAGGGAGTTTGATCTTTTCCTTGGGGAGGCAGCAACTGCTCAGAGGAAGATGAATCATAAAGCATGGCTAATGGAGGGGATGGAAGGGGAAAAATCTGGGCTGCAGCCATTCTCCAGGGGCTGGACGGATGGTTTGAGAAAAGAGGGAAGAGGAGATAGCAAGGCTGTGCCCCGAGGCTCTGATGGCAGACACGCTGTAGGTCAGGCGTCCCGCTGCTTTCGGAGCATTAGGTCACCTCCGTGGCGGTACGAGGCACATCTGTGCAATAAGCCGACAGACCGCAGCAGCATATGTTTAAGAATTACAGTTGCTGCTTAGTCTAAACCAGTTTGATGTATCCCAAAATGGTTGTAAAATGATGAGAAACATGCTCTGGATTCAAAACGGTGTTATTTTAAGCTTATCACTGTTGCCAAAAGAGAAGGTCCAAAACAAAACTGTAAGGTTGAACTTGCAGAGAAGCAGCGGGCTTGGCTCCTCGTTGCCCTGCGCTAACTGAATCAAACTGTGTACAGCATTTCCTTCGGTGCCTTCCAGTCAGCATCCACTTTGCTTTGCTTTCCGTTGGCCATCATGTAAATTCAGTGTAATTCAACAGGGAATTGGAACCAGTGATCTCTGCTTCTAGGATCTCTGTGGCCTAATGTAATTCTCTATTCCCGGACTTGTGCTAGCTTCTCAAAGGGGCTGTTGCAAAAAATAATCGTGGTTTCATAAACTGCTGAGAGAAATAAGTGTTCTTGGAGGAAAAAGTGATGAAGACAGGAGTGCATTGTGCAAAGCCCTTTCCAGGACCACAGCAGTACTGAATATGCGTGTGCTCAATGAACGTGAGGTGGGAACCTGAACAACATGTTGCTGTATGGAAGTACAGTCCAAGAAGCTTTTTCTTTCTAGTGGGCCTTCTGTAGAGGGAAATTTCATGCAAGATATGGAAGACCCATCAGTACCTCCTAGAGATGGCCTTGAATCAAAATTGAGCTAGAGGTATCTGAGGCATGTCGGGCATTGCCAACTCAGGATCTGTGCTGCGTGTTTCACTGTGATGTGTTATGGTGTAGCTACACAAAGGCACAACTGAAGTTTTAGGATTGTTGGTAGAAAGCTGCAGATCTGTCTGGCATTCATTCTGACTTAGAGAGTGTTATTCATC
Organism: Syrrhaptes paradoxus; assembly: GCA_013400615.1. NCBI lineage: Eukaryota > Metazoa > Chordata > Aves > Pterocliformes > Pteroclidae > Syrrhaptes > Syrrhaptes paradoxus. The sequence goes on along the minus strand of VZTO01021945.1, from coordinate 113,972 downwards.
ATTAGTCCTTATCTGCACTGGATATCAACAGCCAGTATTTCATGAGTGATCCTGACCGTCAGCTGGAACTAGATTGTTCAGAGGAACCTGGTCACCGTTCAGGTATCGAAATGGATTCTCAGGCATACTCCATACCCAGGAGCTCTGGTCAGGCTGCTGTGATTTCCCTCCAGAAATAACCTTGGTTTTGAGAAGACCGTAGGTTCCCTTAAACATCTCCTCACAGTGCAGGCAGTGTTCCCCATGGGTTGCTTCTATATCCTGGAATGTGTTGAATTACTTTCTTGGTCTTAAGGGTGAATTTTAGTTTGTTTTTTGTGTGCGTGTGTATGATTTTTAGGCTCCTCATGTACCTTTCCATATGTATCAATTTCCAGTTACTACAGAAGAATCCCAACCCAAACAATACTTCCCTGTACTGGTTATTGTTCTCACCTTACCGAATGAAGGGGTCCGGTATGAATGGCTTACAGAATCAGCTGGAGAGTAGGAAAGCGATACTGACGTGCTGAAACTCTCTGCTAGACAGGCAATCGAGTGGCACCGGAGTGGTGGGTAAATGCAGGGGAAACAGATCAAAGGGTAGAATAAGAACTGATGCAGGATTTTCAGGTAGTTTCTGTGCTTTGTGCTGAAAGTTTCTGTAAGCGTTTCCAACACTTCTGGTTTGAAAATCTCCTGGAGAAGGGTTTTCTTGAGAGCTTTTTAGTGCTTTCTAAGTTCAGTAACAGTATGAAAATAGTCTCTCTTGAGACTAGCTCTTGGCTGTCTAGAAGATAGGCAACCATCCAGAAATAAAATATAAACTGTATTTTACTGCCTCCTTTTCCTTCTGCCTGCCACACTGGACTCGAAATTAGAGGGAATGCTTGGCTTTTGCCCTCTACAAAGCAGGTCCATAACTCCACGTGGTCCTGCTCCTGGTGAGCCAGAACTGCAGCCTTATTAAACGCAGCTTCCCAAAGCCTTGTGATCAGGCGCCTGAGGTATCAGGCTTGGATCTGGTGTGCGGTGCTCCAGGAGAGCGCGTGAAGGTTTGCAGAGCTTCTGTTGTGGGTGATAAGGAACGGGTTTATTCCCTGTTAGGCATTTTATAGGCTACAGAGAAAGAAAAAAAAAAGTAATTACTGTGAGGCCTGACATAGTTTATAATGCTGTCTCTGTCAGGATGATGTTGTTCTGTTATATATAATCATTAAATTAATAATCTGTAAGAGCTCTTACACCTTTCAGCTGCCCTGGGTTAGTGGGAACCAAGATGAATGAGGCATAGACTTCATTGTGCCTCGCTGTTCACCTTCAGAGGAGAGGGTGTGCTACATCCTTTGTGGTTACCACCTTGTATTTTGAGGAAAAAGCTGCCTTTGCTAAGCTTTTAGCACTGAAAATTGAACCGGTGTTTATATGTGCTACGTTCAGGAGGAGGAAGGATGAGGGGCAGGAGCACCACTGCTCTGCTCTTTGCAAAGCAGAGAAGGGTAGAAATGTTGTTTTTCTCTGCAGTGTGTTCAGCCTGGTTTCAAACTGGCACAGAACTGGGTGGAGACATTTTCCCCTTTAGATCTGATGTAGAAAAGAAAGAAAATAAAAATGGGACAGAAAATTGCTAACTTTGTTGAATAAACCACAAAGGGAGACTGCAAGGCTCGGTGCAGATCTCAGCACATCCTCCAAAGGGTGCTGGGTCTGAAAGTTTCAGCAGCACGAGACTACCGCAGGAACTGTGCTGCTCTCTGAAGCCATTTGTGCATGTTCCACTTTGGGACAGATGTTAAATATGCTTAAAATGCAAAGGTCGTTATTGGGGTGAGGGTGGGACTTTGCAAGCAGCAGTTTTTATGCCAAACGTGCCAGTCTCGGGCTCTGCTGCGGTGCTCCGTGGCAGGTAGGAAGATGAGCAGCAAATGTGCAAGGGAGGCTAGAGGTGTGTTTTGTCAGCAACAAAAAGGAATTTGGGGGGCAGTGAAAGATGAGAGGATTGCACAGAGCTGCTCTGGCCACTCTCATCCCCAAGGTGGTACTGCAGATGGAGACAGGCAGGAGGCAGTGAAATGGGGGAAAAGGAAATTTCTAGTTTCATTTCTAATTTAAAAGGAGTGTGATTTCCTGGAATGGCTTGAACCCATGTACATAAAGGACTCCAAATGCCTGCTTTTGCTCACAGGGAAAGAATTCCACTTTTTTTTTTTAATCCATTCTTAAACATGTGCAAATGATTGCTTGAAACAGCAGAAAAATTGGGAGGGGGCTTCTTTTAGCAGATGCCTTCGTTTGCTTTTCACTCATTAGATTTTTTCACTCATTAGTGGGCTCCCTCAGACACATAGGTTTTGCTGTGTGCTTCCTTTAAGGGGTGTCTGATGGAATTGAATGATGTATTCAGGCTCTTCCTCCCCCAGCTTCCCTCCTGCCTTTACAGCAGCTCACAGAATATCCTATAGCACAGGCATTCACTGTTTCAGAATGGTGGCCATGCCAAAAACTGCTCAGATCTGGAGCTAGAAATCACCAGAAGTGAGAGCAAAAGTTACTGTAAACTCTGGGTGTGAAGGTTTGAGTCTGTAAGCTGTGGCTGTGGCGTTGGAAGTGCTGCTCTGTAAATGTTGACTCTGATTGTTGAAGGTGGTGCCACACACTGATATCAGAAGGCTGAGCAATAATCTGTATGTTTTACTTTCTCTTAAAAGCGAATTTTCTTGCTTGACTTCCTTAAACATTGTATTTATACAGTCTGGACCTGTAGCACTGCGATGTTTAGCTCACGATTAAACAGTGCCAGCCGGTATCGAATCCCCGGTGCTGCCTGGCGCAGGGCAGCTCTCTCCAGCAGGCTGCGGGTGGTGGGGCTCCTCTCGTGGGCTGCACACCCCGCACCCCAGCGTCCGAGACCAGCGCTGGGGGTTTGTGGCTCAGCTGCTGATTCAGGGCTTGGGCTTTAGTGCAAACCACGGCGAAGTCGTTGCCTGTAAAATGGGGGAATCTTATTTATCCACCTGCCACATGTCCTGGTGCCTGTGGCGTGTGCGAGGCTAGGTCCTGGCGTTGTGTGAGCTGGTAGGATGGGGGAGTTCCCAGAGCCTGCAGATGGGTTCTGCATCCGTGGTGACTTTGTGTTGCTTGTAAGTGAAAAATCTCTTAACAATGGGTTGTAAATTCAGAGTTGGCTGTCAAAACGTTTTATGCACCACTGTTGTTGCTGCTGTGTGACGCTGTTACACTTTCTTTGCAAGCCAGCCTAGGCAAAACCTTGTTTAATCCTGGTTCTTCCTCTCTTTAATCCATGCAGTGAAGGGATCGTGCAGGTAACTGATTTTCCCTAAGATCTTAGGATCCTTTTGCTGAGCTGTGTAACAATCATACATGCCACAGCTACACGTGCAGCTTTGTCGTGGACATGATTCAGAATTTCTTTATTATGTGTCTCAGCCTCAACCAATTTCTCATGTTGTTTTCCCTCTCTTTTTTATGCATTTGCATTAAGTAAGACATTCAGTGCTTGCAGTGCCACTTTTCTTAGAAATAACATTAATAGATCACTCTTTCTTGCTTCTTACTATATCTCATGCAGATCTTCTTGCATTTTACTATTTGTTTTTTTTTCCAAGTTGTCATTTAAAACATACAACAGTGTAATACAATTCATAGTGCTCTTTATCATGCAAATCTCCCAAGGCACCTTAGAATAAAATCAATAAAATCAAAAAGAAAATGAATTTAGTTCAGCCATGTGTTGAATTAATTTATTTTTTTAAGGCAGATCTAGGGGAGAAAGGCTTTTTTCATTTTCAGTATCTTGCTCTTCAGCGTTGTACTTCACCCCATTTTATTCGTGCAGCAGTCAGTGCCAAAACGTTGATGATATTTCCAGCTATCTTGTAGATGGTAGTAATGTTGATCGTGCTCCCTGCTCCCAGACCAGCTTTGATTCTGTAGAGTCTACTTGCTATTTTATCAGATAGCGAGGAGGAAAAGCTTATGCTGAAACAGGTTGACTGTTTGATAGCAGTGGGGGGAGGGAAGGAAGCCATCAAATTAACTCATAAAAGCTTTATTTACGATGAATGGACTTTTTTCCCCTGTCTGTCATTATCATCTTGTCTGTAACCCAGTGACCCTGATTATCACGAAGCTGTTTACAAGGTTTAGGTTAATTGGATTTCTTTAACTATTTCCCAGAGCTGTGAGGAGCACAGATACACTGCCATGGAGTTCAAACAGCATAGTGCAACCCAGTGTGCCAGGAGACTGGCTTCTTCCAAGAGGAAGTTGTTTTATTTCATACTCAACTAAGTGCATAGCAGCATGTACCTGTCATTTGGCATAATACTGTATAACACCCTCTTCATACGGATGTGTTCAGTTGCAACTTGTGTTTCCAATACACGAATTACATTTTGCATGTTCAGCAAGAAATGAGCTTATTTTCAATGAGAGAGGCTTTGAAATGTTTTGGTTTTGTTTTGTTTTGTTTTTTTTCTTCAGCTTGATAGCAGTTTCACTGGTTTTGTTTTTATATGAGGAATCATGGATAAAATAGCTGTGCATTGCATGGCTGCCTAAATAAACGAGACAGGAGGATGTAGTTGGGTGAGATCAGGACAGTACTTGTGTACGCTTTGCTTTCATCTTCTTAGGATGCATGCTTATTCTTTAATGGCACAACATTGCACCCTCCAGGTGCAATGTGTAATTGCAGGTCTACAGATAACCGACTTGTTTTATGAGCTGTGTTTTTGTGAGCGAGCCTTCCTAAATTCTGCTTTAGTATTACTCACCCTCTTTTTCTCTTTCTTTTTCAGGCTTCTGTAGGCTCTGAGAAGCTGTTTTCCCCTGCAGCAAATAAAGGTAAGTGATCTGGAGAAATGCTTTCCTTGTCTCAGAGTGAGAGATTTGGGTTGTGAATCCATATCGTGTGAATAGCAGGACATCAGCTCTGTGAGTGCCTTTAATTTTGCCACACACATTGTCATAAAGATCAGCTTCACAGGCTTGTGATGATTAAGTTAAAATTTAGAGCTGCATTGTCTCACTTTGGGGTGGGACTTCTTCCCTACCAGTCAGCTTTGTAAGAAATGTCTTAGGGAGAGGGATTACTAACAAAGAAGTCCGTTTTTACTGTAGGGGATATGCTTTTCCCTCTAATACAATCAAATCCTAACTTCTTTTAAACAAAGCAATATTTCAGCGTTATGTGTATTATCCTTACAAGGGCTTGCACATCCCTTTCCTGTGTGCCGCGTCTGCACGTCTCGGCTCTCCAAACGGAGGTGGAAGGTGCTCAGCGTGTGCAGGGTTTGGCTCACAGCTCCACTATTACTGTTAATTGAGAGTTACCTGTGATACGCGCGGGGTGTTGCTAAGAGACTGCGCTGGTTCAGATTCCCCCCGGGAGGTACGGTGACATATCTCTACATACGCCAAGCCCTCCTTGGAGGGCTCGGGGCAGCCATAAAACAGGGCTACTCGGGTTTATTGTGATCCCAGGGATAATCTCGCTGAGATACATGCTGGGAGAAATACTGAAGAAACAGCCTTGGAGGGCAAGGTGTGGTGTGTGGTGGAAGGCATTACACTGGGAATGGTGACGCTTTATCGCGTGAGGAGGCTGGTGGTGTGGCTCTGAAGGAATTGTCAGGACGTGTGGCTGTTGTGCAGCCTTCCCAGCATTGAGCTGCAGAATAAAATCAGTTCATGGCAATAATGAATGCTAGGGACAGGCAAACACCCCAGAGAGGGGAGATGAGACCCATTAATAAGAAGTGATGAAATAACCTTCTTGCGTTATTTTAAGAGGGCCAAGAAAGGAATAATTTGCAGTTGTGTAGGAGTAGGTGCTGGCCATGGAAAGGCGTTTTGGTGGTTGTGTGCTCCATCACCTGGATCCAGGCCCGGTTTATAGCTGAGCTCTAGCAGCACAGTAAGTATTAGGAATTCTCTTTCTTTCCAAGCTTTGCAGATTTTCAATTCCAAATGTGGAAACTGATGACAAGCCCATTATGTTATTACATTTGCAGATATTTTTACGAAAGTATGCAGCTTTATCTGGGGGAAGGAGGGAAGTTTAAACAAATGGTGGGGAAGAGCGTTCCTCTTCTCTCAGCCTTGGCTCGCTGAGAAGGCAAACCAGATTGCCCATACGACACTGCCTCAGCAAAACAAAAATCTTGCCATCCTGTATAAATGCATGGCACAGAGATCTGCCGGAGAGGCTTATGTTGAAGCGTTAGCAGCTTTGTTGGCTCCTTCTTGTGCTGAAGCCTGAGATCCCCCCACCCCCTTCATATCACAGAGCAGCTCAGCAACATGAGTTTTCAAAATACCTCCCTATCAGGAAGTTAAATGTGTGAATGCCTGTGAATTTGCTGTCTTGGAGTCTGTGTTCATGGCTGTTTATATCCCTGTAACTGTTCTTGTTGGGTTTATTGTGGGTGTAGATGTTGCCAGCTTTGGGAAGGTCTGGGTTCAGATCGTGATTTTTGCCTCGCACATCTTTCACCCTGACCCTGCACCAGCGGGGCTTTGCTGGTGGGCACAGGCTGCAATCGTGGGCAACCTCTGCTGGGGGCTACCTCAGCGTTTGGCACTTGCACTGAGAGGTGAGAGAAATTTGCCTCTGCGAGGTTTTGTGCAGAAACCCAAACAGTGCTAAATTCCACCTCTCGCCCTGTTATCACTCCTGCAAGGCAAGAGCCAGATTTGTCTCTCGCACATGCAAATGAACGCCACGCTGATGCGACCGGGCTTGTGATGCCATATGGCTGGGAGAAAGTGACTTTCAAAGCCTCGTGCTTAAATTCCTTTTGTGAGATAAGAGCGTTGATTTAAGGCCCGTGTTCTCCAGGGCTGGAGCCGCGGTGGCTGCGGAGAGGGGATTAGCTCAACACGTTTTCCTGATGGGCACACGCGCGGCGGGGCATGTGCTGGTCCTCTCCCGTGGGCATTTGCACTGTGCCCTTCCTTTGTAAACACTTGCAGCCTCTTTGGAGAGATATTAACTAGCAAATCTGCAGCGTCCATGCTCCAGCTTTTATTGAAGGTAACTAGGCTTTTAAAACACAATTAAGTGGATTCATTGTCTGGTGTGACTCCCCTTGTTCCCACAAACCTTCCCAGGGGATGTGTTTGGCCCGGCGTATTTGTTTGATGCAGTCCTAGCTTATCAGCAGCCTAGCAATGCAATTAAGTATTAAGATAGACGGGTTTTGCTTATTTGAGGTTGGAACAGCTGTAAAACGTAACCTTTGACCGTATTTCACAGCTCCACAAAAGGCTCGAGGAGCAGCATCTTTTGTCTGGGGCTCTCTGGGTGACATTTGTCTTTGCCCCCTCCCTGCCGGGGCCAGGGCGGTACTGGTGCTCCTCCTTTTGACACCAGTTCATCTGCAACAACAGATGCACGGCATGGATGTCCGCTTTGGGGACCGGTTGCTATTATGCAGTGGAAAGAGGTGTCCTGACCTGGGGTGACCTTGGCAGTCACAGCTGTGCAATAGGCTGAATGGGGCACTTTGAGCTTCCAGGAGAAGAGTAGATTAAATCTTCTGTGTAAGGAAATAATAATTAAAAGTAGAAGCAGAGCATCCCTGATCTGCTGTGTTGACAGGTCTTTGTTTTCTGACGCAGAAAAGCATTTGTTCAGCCTACTTGTCGCTGCAGCGCAGAGTTACAAGGGCATTTGCTGCCGAGAGCCGCTTGTTACATCCTCCTGGTGAATAAATCGATAAACAAATAATAAAGGTCTGTTTGCTCTCTCGTGCAGCTCCTTTCTCACAGGAATCTCCCAGGCAGTCCTTTTCTTTTTCTGAAGGGCAAGTGCCATGCAGGGCAGGGGAGGCGAAAGCTGGGTCGGTCCCTCTGTCTGCAGGTGGGTGGGTGAGGCAGAGGAGTGATGGCAATGGACGGGAGGGGACGGGGACGTTCACCTCTGAGCCACTGGTAGGACCTTCGCCTGCCTGCTGGGATTATATCTTTAAGTGTATAGGGGTAGGATAGTTTGTATTTTAAGGACTTGAGTGTTGTGTTCCTGCTGCTGGCTCCCTCCTGCAGTGTTTTCCCTGATGGGTCTGGCTGGAGGTGATTGAGCCTCGTCCCACCTCTCCTTGCTCCAGACCCACCGTATGCCAGGGAAAGCAGGAGAGGTGGTGGAGCCTTTTCTACCACAACAACCTTGCAGCCACAGCCCGGGAGACCTGCTGAGTCCTCAGCATTTGAACCCAAGGCCACTGTTGGGGTTAGGGTGAAATAGGTGTCTGAAAGTAGATGTTTCCCAAATGGCTTTAGCGTTGGCCAAGGGTCCTGAGAAGGAAAATCTCCATCACAGAGCAGGTGGAGGCTGGGCAGTAGCTGAGGTGTCTCTGTTCATAACCCTGGGCAGGCTGTGGGTGGGGAGGTGCCGCCTGCAAAATGAAAGGGATGGCCAGGAGTCCCCGGGGCATCAGCCAAGATGCCCACGGTGGAGCCGGACCTGCAAGCCACCTCTGCCCTGCGGGCCCGGGGCACTGGGCAGCAGCGGGGGGATCAGGGCTTTGAAGTTTTCTGAAGCTGAATACATTGCTCCTATCTTTGGATCAAAATCAGGCTGGACACGGAGAGAGCAGTGCGTCATTCATCTCCCTGGTGGCACAGAGCGGCTGGCCGGGACCCAGCTCTGCCCGGGGCTGGTTGGGGGTTCGCTGAGCTCTATGCCTCAATTTCCCCCTCCTGCAGAATGAAGACTAATGCTTGTCAGCCAAGTGTGCTGAGAGACTTAATTAATGAATGTTTATCAAGCGATCTATCAGGAGATCCTTTTAATGAGAGATTCCATAAACAGTGCAAGGCTTCATTTTCATAGCAATAATAAATGACAGTGAAAATAAGTCTTATCCTTCCCCCGCATATGCACCCCCCAGGAAAAAAAGATTGCCTACCCTCTGCTCCCTCTTCTCCCTGGGTTTCGAGGCGGAGGGCTTTGAAGTGCTATCTTTCATCATGAACTGTACACATCCTCAAAGCTCTACAGCTCAGAGCCTGTGTCTTATCCCTCTGACAAGAGGGAGGCAAGCTTGCTCGGTGTGCAGGTCGTAATTGTCAGCCATGGGATGCGCCGCAGCCCCCCGCCCCAGCGGGCTAATGCAGCTTATGGTTCTTTGAAGTTCCCTCCCTTTATTTTCTGTCCTCTTGACCACAGAACTGTGCCTTGGGCCAGCAAGAGAGATTTCTTGTTCAGAGATGACACTGAGCCCTGACAAGCACATCTGAACCAGGGAAGAACCCTTGTTCCTCCGAGATCGCTGCTCCATAATGTTATTGCCTTAAGGGGACTGTCTCTCCTTTTTCTCTCTGCTTCTTCTCTTCATCCCTTTTTTTTTTTTTAAATTCAGTACTAAACTGTCACACTAAATCATTTTAAAAGCTGGAACTACACAACCTCCAGTGTAGGACATGCTGTTAAAAACTGATGGTTATTGCTGTGAGCTGGGGTGAGAGGGGAAAGGAGGGGCAGCGGGGCAGGGGCAGGACAGGAGGGCAGCGAGTCAGCTCTCCAGGAGGAACCTGTGAGTGCCTGGTGAAGCAGAAAACAACCTGAATGCAGCTGAGCTCAAAACAACATGCTTGGCGCAGGTTTGCAGCAGCACAGCTTAATGGTTGCTCAGCGCTGACAGGGGAACCGAGAGCCCGCTATCTCCTGTGCTCACCCTGCCGCTTGCGTGCTTTGCTCTGTCCCTGGGCCTGTCCCCCTGGCCCTCTGTCTCCAGTTGTCAGGGTCTGAGACTCCCTGTCCGGGCTGGGATGGCATCTCCTGAAATCAAGTTCACCTCTCCTTTAGCACCTCTCCCTAATTGTGCCGGGATGTAGAGCTTTCCATCGCAAGGAGGTCTTCATGGACACAGAAACAAGTCCCACAGCACCCTGGTCAGGCAATTAGCTGTGTTTTACGTTAATGGAGGGCAGGAGAGACATCATAAATTTTCCCAGCTTTCGTCTGTGGGGTCCACAGCAGGGTCTGAGACGCAGGAAAAGCAGAGATGCATCCTGTGTCTCCATCTCAGTTTCATCCCCAGGTTCTGTTTACATTTTGATGAGGTCCCTGTCTTGTGTGTGATTACCTGCACAGCCAGTGAGCTTGAGGGGATGATAATTTACAGATGAATTTTTGGACAAGAGTCTATCATAATTACAGGCATGCAAAATCTTCCACAGCAGCATCTGTAGTAATAAGTAATGCATTTGTTTAGATAGCAACCACATTGCTGTGATTTATACAGTGCTCAGGATGCTCTGCAGCTGCTCTGCTCCCCACGGTGCATCTCTTGTGATTTTGCCACAACCTTACAATATTCTGTGTTTTTTATGAAATCCAGCCCTCAGAGAATTGTACAAAACTCTAAACTTTAATTTCATTTTTAAAGCAAGATTTTAGTCTTCCTGGCTACAGAGGAGAGCCTGGAACTCTGATTCTTCTGTGTTTCAAAGCCAGCAGGGAGTCAAAAAGAACCCTAAATACTTTGGTCTTAAGCTCATTTTAAAGATGGTTTGTGATTTGTAAATGCTTGGGGGGTTGGCAGCACGGGATACCTGAACTACTGCTAAATCCAGAGCCCATCCCGTGACTCTCTTTGAAAAGTTCTATCTAATTTTGTCACTGCCTGGATGAGTACATTGGCTTTCTTGAGGATTCATGTATATAATTATACACTGGCCTCAGAAGGAGGAGGACTTTGATTTTCAAACAGTGTGGGTAACTGAGATAATCACCCAAGTCACAGCCAGTTCTCCACATCTGAAAACACAGAAAACAGTGCAGTAAGTGCAATCCTCCAGTCCTCTTGCACTTTTTTGATTTTCCAGGCTCTGTAAAGCTCTCGGACTTTTCTTTGGGAATGGGAAAGTCTTCTCTGTCTCCCCTGTTAGGTATGTTGTATATGTTTATTAGTAGTTCAGGGTATCACCATCCCTATCCATAGCAGGTGTCTGTGAAAATATGATGGACAAGCAGGAGAGACCATTTACCTTAACCACACTTGTCCGTTCAGCTTCATAAAGCTCGGACTGCAAAAGTGGATTATTTACTGGCTTTAACAGAAATGAAGTGCTGTGTGCCTACCGAAGCCCGAGCTGTCTCGGCGAGCAGGCAGGTTTTGCTTGCACGGTTTGCCGTGCGGTTGCACAGCTATCTCTGGGTTTGTCTCCATCAAGTGAGCCAGCATAGAGCTTTCTTTGTAGCTTCAGGCTGCAACCGAGAGAGCTGAAAAGTTGAATTATGAACATTTCCAGGCCTTCTCGTTGGTGTCTTATGTTTTGTTTTGTTATTTTAAGGATGTGGGGTATGTTGCTGCATTCCTGTCAGTGGGATTAGAATGAATAGAAGCAATACTGTAGGAGATAAAATGTGTTTAATTATTTATTTGAGTATTACAGACTGAAATTGCTTTTTGATTTAAAGCATCCAAGTCATGGATATGTTTTTGGAGTAGAGAGAGGCACGCAGAAACATATATATGCACAATTACCTAGGGTAATGTAAGAAGTCTCTTTGCTCAGCTGCCCTTCCTCCACAGAATTTGTTCATTTCCTTAAAGATTTTAAATTCCAAATGCGGCTTTGTTAAGTATCATGGAAAGCTAACTGCATGCTGTGCCTTGCCCACCAAAAGGTAAATAAAATAAATAAAGTCTTCGTTGTATAAATGTTATAAAGTGGGTGGTTTATTTTCTTTAATTAGACTTTTTATTTAAAATAAACTATAAAAGCAAAGTAATGTATGTCCTGAATGCACCAGCACAAACTCATATTGATTGACTAGGCACATTCTGGCTTTTCTTGGTTCATGTGAAAGTAGATAAAAAGACCATCAAACTCTAAATCAGAAAAAAAAAGGAAAGAAAAAATAATTCCTTCCAAACGCATGTAGTCATTTACATTGCCCAGACTTTTAAAGGATGGTTGAAAGATACCATCTTTTTACTCCTTGTTTATCGTTTCCTTATCTGTTTTCTGGAGTAGCAAAAGCCAAGCTGGTAAGTCTCGGTGCTGTTTCCAGCTGCTGCCCCTGATTGCAGGATGCTGGGACAGGTTGTATCTCAGCACCAGAAGGATGCTGTAGGGCAGCAATGTTAAGAGCAGCAGTGGCAACCCCGCAAAGCTATCGTGTCTTCTTGAATCTGCTTTTAAAATACCTCAGAGACATGTTTTATTCATGTAAGATTTTGTAAGGCTTCAGTTTCTTGGAAAATTAAGCGCTTGGTGTAAACCTGATTCGTATGGACTAGCGGTGCGGGGCGAGGGGAGGTGTCTGGACCTCTCGTACAGCTCTGAGCACGCCGTGGGTACCACAGCCCCATTTACGCCAGGCTTGCTCCTCACAAAGGAGATCCTCCTTCTCTTCAGCCCCCCTTGACCTGTGCCGGCGGTGTGCGCCACGCTGCGCAAAGCCTGGGCTTGTGTTCTATGTTTTCAGCTCCCTGATGCTCCTTTCCGCCCTCTCTCCACCCCGTGCTCTGTGTTTCTGTTCCGGTGAAGCGGTTTGACAGGTTAGCGATGGGCAGCTGTCCTGTGCAGTGTAATAGCCCATTAGGGACCCCCGCAGACACCATAACCCTCTGCTTGGCGCAGGTCACCAGCATAAAGCAGGGCAGCCTGAGGATCGACAAGTAATTTGACAAGGCAGTGGGGGGTACGGAGGCTGGTGCAGGGGGGAGTGGGATCTGACCCCAGGTCGACTTGTGTTTCCTTCTGGGCAATCAATGGGAGTGATCAATGAGCCCAGGGCGTGCTGTTTAATTGCAAATGGATCTGGTTACTCTTTTGTGTGCGATGCTGGCGGGGTCTGTAAGTCCCCGTGAGGCTCCAGCATCCAGCAGCAGAGACTTTAGGAAAAGAGGATGCTGCCAGCATCTTGCTGCTTCTCCTTCTCCTCTCACTGCCTCAGAGACTGAGCCTTCCTCCCGGACAGGGACATGGCTGGCGAGCAGGACCCTGCTGTCCCAATCAGCCTGCATATCAGAAAGTAGCAGTTCATGCTACGTGCCTGGGTTTTGTTTTGGGTTTTTTGTTTGGTTTGGGGTTTCTTTTTTAATATTAGCTTAATTTGAAATCACTGCTGTAGGTGATGTAGCTCTCCAGCCTTGTCCCACGGGAGGGGAGGGGGGAGGCCAGGTTCAGGGCTTGCTTTCAGCCCGTGTTCCTGCTGTTTGCTGCTTTAATAACTGCGCGAGCTGTGCATGCATGTACTCGCCACTTCTCTCACCTCCATGCTCCGCTGACCATCCTTCCTGCTAACAAGGGCTGAGCACAGTTCCCCGTGGAGCCTGTTAATGTTGCTGCCGAGCTGCCTGGGGACTCGCAGTGTGCGGCTTTCCTTCCATCTCTGCAGCTCCCTGTGCTCGGCCCCGGCTCCTGGGCTCGGTTCAGCCAGGTAAAGCCATACTGACTCCATTGACTTCCCTGGATTTATTGGGTTTACACCAATGTATAAGAGAGCAGGACTTGGCATAGTGTTTGTGTTTGCACGTCTGTGTTTCTGAAAAGGATACTTGTTCTAGTTTGTTGGGGTTTTCTCCAAACAGTAAATATTTTCATGTAAATCGCTGGGACAGAAAAGTGACTGCAGTGCTTTTAGTTCATTTATTTGCTTTAAATTGATGGCAAAGTCTTACAGGAGGTAATAGGAAATGAAAAGCTTTCTATATTTTTTTTGAATCCTCCTGCAAAATTTATTGCAGAATTATATCCCTGCTATGGGATTCTGTTGGACAGTTCAAAAAGCCTGTGGAGAGGTTCTTGTTCAACATCAAATTTTAAAAGTTATTGAAGTAATCTTTATGGAACCCTATTAAGTTTCTGAAGAAACATACTGGTTTCATCACCGATAAATTCTTTAAGGCTTATCTTTAAGGGAATATTCAGACTTTCAGATCTTCCTCCAATGAAATGGACATTAACTTTTTGCCTGTCGGGACATATATATTCTTAAAAGGTATCGGCAAGGTGAGCTGCAAAGCCAGGAAAGCCTGATTGCACCCAGGTACATCTTCCAGCACTCCGATGGTGGGTTCTTCGCCCGTCAAGCCCCTGCAGTTTGGGTAGAGATTTTAGAAAAAAAAATATGAGAAAGAAGAAGATTGCGGATGGATCCACATAACTCCCTATGCAGGGGCTAAACTGAGATCTCAGCATCTAATTCTGAGCCCCATCATGTCTGGGAGAGGTGCAGCCTTGGAAATTAAGGATGGCGCAGCCTGGAAGTCCCTGTTTCTCAGGCACTCATGGTGCTTTCACAATCATATAATGTGCTTGCTGTGCTTTGCCACTGCATCCAGAAAAGCACGCAGAGATTTCCTCCCAGTGAAAGGAAAGTATCAAGCTGGCTTTGTGCTTAACTTAGTGCTCACAAGCACCTTTCGTATCTGAGCACACAGCCACCTGATGAAAAGTGAATGGGCTAGGAGGGAAATAAAATTGTGTAATTGCCAGCTTCCTTCAGTTCCGCTCCCTCTCCCGTTTTGCATAAAGGAGGCTATTTAAGCCTCAGCTGGAGTGGGGTTTGGTAATAGGCAGACATCTATGAACCTGTATCTGCTGCTGGTGTCTGCTTAGTTTGTTCTGAATTTCCACGTCCAGTATTGAGAGAGATCTGTCTCCTGAACGCTCCCTGTCTTGCAGCTTGAAACTGGGTAGAGATTTTAGTGTCCTTTCTGGCCCAGGAGTCCTTGTCCTCGTGACACCTTGGGAAGCGTAGGACCAGGCAGCATTGCCAAAGATCACATCAGAGTTTGCAAACCCACCTCAAACTGCATTGACTCCTGAACGTTCAACTGCAAAAGCAAAGCCAGAGTGGTGGCTTTGCAAAGCAAAGGCAGGGTGGCAGAAAAGGGCCAGCCTTGTTGGATGTAACAGCTAACATTTTAATTTTCTCAGTACTATGTGATTTGGCTTCCAGACAGCTAAGCTGTCCCCAGCCAGTTGCTTTCCTACGTGGCTGGCCTTCTCTGGGCACAATGGGGGCTGCTCAGAGGGCAAGCTCTGCAGAGACAACCTGATTTAATACAGGCTTAGCGGCTGGAGGAAGGAATTTACAGAGTGTGCTTTGAATGTTTATACAATAGTGAACATTGTCATTATTTTTATTATTGAACCAGTCTTTAAAACTGAGCTAGAAAGCTGAAAACAATAACTATAGAGTATGTCCATCACATTCTGCACTGATCAATTTAATAACCAAAGTGGAGCAGATTATTTTATACTTTTCGTGGGATCAATGAACAAATTCTCTGAGCATAATGTACCTTTTGGCCTGAAATATTTTTACATTACAGGCCAGTCTCTGGGCTCTATGTCATTCCAGCAGTACACGCTGTAAAGCAGCCTTAAGCAGACGTCTGAGGACCTCCTGCTGGCAGTGGCAGTGTAGTCAGCCAGGCTTAGTCCTGAGGCCAGGGCAGAAAAGGGCTCAGCTCCAGTGCTGTGAGCAGCAGAGCACCCTTCTGCAAGCCATGCAGGTGGGAGTAATTCAGAGACCGCCTAAAGATACTCTAAATGGTGGTGTGAGCTGTACCAGGATTGCTACCAGTGCTACTACGATGAGAAATCCTGCCTGGGCTACACTGCTTGCTGCCTCCTCCGAGAATACCACTGTTTTAAACTAAGAATAGGCCAGCATGGCTACATCCAGACCTGGATTTTGAAAATATTGCCACGGAAGCTCTCCTTTCCTCCCATCCCTTCCCCGCTCCTCCCCAGCCATTGAAGAGGACTGGGTCCAGGGTTTTGGCTCAGACCCATGCCTGCTGCAAGCATTTGCCCCACCAAATGGCCGTAACTCTAAACCTCTTTCTGCATTGTTTCCTGCAGGTCTGTACTAAACATGCCACCCGGGTGTCCCTGTGTACAGCCACTTCTTGCCGAGTCTGCTCCTGCTGCTGCTGGCAGGCTTGCTTTCGGGTGCTCGTGGCAGGACTCCCATCACAGTGTGTTAAACAAAGAGTGCGTTGTGATTTGGGAGGGTCTTTCCCATCAGGTCGTATCAGAGTTTCTCTTAAAAGGGAAGGCTGGTTTTTGTTTTGTTTTATTTTCCCTTTTCCCCTCTTTTAATATGATCCCTGCAATTTTGTTTTCCCTGAAATATTGACTGGCAGCGTTGCAAATTGCCTGCATGCAGACGGGCTCTTGCCAGCACTTTCTTACTCAGCTAGCCGTCAAGGTTGTGGATTCCACCGCGAATAGTGCCAGGAAAGCTGTTGATCAAAAATATTCCTAACATCTGTGAGTCCTCTCCATCCAAATGCGATGGAGTTACATTCTCCTTTTCCCCATGCTCCTTCCAAAGTGTTGCTTCAGACACCTAGAAAGCCCTGGTTGCAAATCATAAGCTGATCTCTGTTTGATTTGCAGCTCCGTTTCCAGCTCTGGTGAAATCCAATATAAACTCCAAAGAGCCCTTCCCCCAGTCGTAATACGTGACAAATATCAGCCTCCAAACGGCGAGCAGACAGGGTGCGTTTCTTTGCCCCGTAACTCATTTGATCCAGATGCCGTCCCGTGCTGTCCATAGCCTCTGTGGTCACCAGCCAACAAGGAGGGTCTTGTGAGAGCGGCGGAGGGAGGACGCGGCTCCGGGCAGGCTCCCAGGCATGCCTGGAGCCTCGCGCGCCCGCACACGCGTGTGTGCACACACCATCCTGCCGGCGTGGGGAGGGGATGGGGGCGGCGGGGGGAAAGCCTGATTTCCCTTCCACCTTGTTCCTACCACCACCACCAATTCACAAGCCAACTATTAAATAATTAACGTGCCCAGTGGGGCAGGAGGAATCAAAAGCTGTTGTGTTCCCAAGTTTTCTCTGGCTCCAAAAGGCACGGCTCGCTGTGTATTCTGGCACCTCAGAGCGGGTTTTCCTCCCTCCTTCGCCTCCCCCTTATTATCCTGTATGTGTACTGGAGAGGGAAGTGGCGTTCCCAGCCCAGCGGGGGATGACTGTTATTTCAGACCAGCAACAGGGGAAAAGGAACAGCCTGTTGCCTGATTGATGTTTGTTTTTTGTGGACAGACACCAAAGGTTCATTAGAGACGGAAGGTTTGGGAGGAGGGGGGTGGCGGCGGGGTAGACACTCGCTCTTAAGGAACTATTGTACCCCTGCGCGCTAACCTGGCTCTGCACTTTCTTTGACTTCTGTGAATGTCTCAGCTGTACCGTTTTGGCCCCGGCGACTTGAGGAAAATATACATGCCGCAGAGGTTTCAGTGAAGGCTCTGCGATGAGGGGGTCAGGGGAGAGAGGAAGGGGAGGAGAGAACAATGCAGTAGGTTTGGCTGTAATTAGTTTCAAATGTGCTGCTCATCTGTTCTCCTCGGGTTTCAAAGGGAACGAGGGGAGTTTGCAGAGCTTTTCCTACCACATCTGCATCTTTCCAGAGGTGGGGATGGAAAGGCGTCTTTCCTTCCATCTGTGAGTTTGACAAGTCTGGCAGCGTGAAGCGCTGGGTGCAGCCCAAAGCGATGCATGAGGATGATGTACTGTGCAGAGGTGAGGGAGAGGCAGAGGAGGGAAGGTTCAGGAGGAGCTTCTCTTCTTACCACGCTGGGTAGATGAAGCTAGAGGGACTGAGGACTTCACTGCAAAGAGTTAATAGAGCACATTTATTTAAATAACAAATGTTGTTGTTTTCTATTGTTGGACCTGAAAAGCTTCCAGGTTATGGTGCAGGTGAACCATTGGGTTACAAGGCTTTTAAAGGTTTGGGTCAAAGCTTCACTTAATCTCCTGCTGACTTTGCGCCTTTGGAAAATCTCCCTTTGTACAATTGTGTCAGGAACCAGAAGGTTAATATTAAACCTCTGGTATCATGGCATCTTGAGTAGAAACAGTTCCTTCTGATTGCTGTTCTCAGATCTCATCTGTTGGACTGTGCTGTATGACACAAAAAACTGGGGCTTGGCGTCTGCCGCCTGGCATTGTCCTTGTGTCCTTTGCCTTCAGGTGTGAGTATCTGTGAAGCCACATGATTGCAGCAGGAAAGAGAAATGAAATGGGCCTGCTAGGTTATTGACTTTACTCCCCTCAACAAAATATCCAAATGCTAATTTGATAGCCTCATGAATCTTAGCCAGAAAAACCAGTAAAACAGAAACTTAAACTGCTCTAAACTACTGTTAGTGCTTTAACAGCTCTATTTTCAAATTGCTCTTCACTTAGACGCTTGTACTGAACCCTGGAGCTGGTGGATAATGACCTCTTGTTTAAACACGTGGCTACTTTATGATCCTTAGCTCTTAGATAAACCAACCTCAATATCGGGTGGTGAATATTTCTGAAATTTGGCCTTGAGGAAAACATTTCTACAGTGTGATTGAAGAAAGCATTCTCTCTTCTGATCAGAAACTAATTCAGTGCAGCCACAACATGCTGAATACCTCAGAGGTACTTGAGGTGGGTGCTTCTTTGTGATAGTCCTTCTCCAGGATGCCAGCACTGGTATGTGACTTGTAGAGCTTGACCGTATAGTGATAAATGTTTCTGTGGTTCTTTGGGAGGGATGGAAGTACTGCAGGGGTGTTTCAGACTGTATGAAGGTGTGTGCTAGTTTTTGTAGTTTTACAAACTAAATAGATGTTCTGGCACTGCTGTGGGACTGGCTGCTGAAAAATGTTCAGTGGTGGCATGTCACCAAACATAGGTGCAGGCATCACCAGCCGCTAGCATGGGGAGAGGTGGGCACGTGCGTCTTGAAATGACTTCAGTGCGGGTTGTGAACGGACAAAATCGATGCAGAGAAACACAGGGATGGGTAGAAGCCCCAAGCTCCAGAATGTGGCGTAGCTGTAGAAGACTGCAGGGACTTCAGACCTTTCACTTTATAAATTACTTGTGGAGGAAAGGGAATTCACATTTGGAGAATATTCAAGCTCACCACCACCCCCTTTTGTGGAGAGAAATACATATGAGAAAGGAGGGAGATCTGAGTCAAGTCCAGGTTTAATTTCCTGGTCCTTCTCCATAGGAAGAAGTATCCTTTCCATTTAGCTCTTGAACAAACAACTGCATTGGCCACATCATAGCGGACCGTCCCTTAGGTCACATCCAGATTAGCCTGGATTCTAGCATTTGCTCTTAGCCATGGATGTTTCTGTACCTTGTGCTTGCCAACTAACACAGAAAAGGAGTGGGACCTGGTGTCTTTGCAGAGAGCACTTCTGTTCCTCTGCCTCCTTTGTTCATAGCTGCATTGGGGACCAGATCCTAATTCCCTGCACACTGGGAGCAGCCATAACAGCACTTTGGAGTGCAGCAGGGGTGCTTTGGATTCTTGCTTTCACGCCTTGGCCATGCCTTTCCAGCTTGTCACCTCTCCCTGCTTCAGTTTTGACAATAAGGGAGGAAGAAAGGCAGACGGCACGGATGGAGAGGGGAGGTGGGGAGCAAGCTGCTGTCCCGCTGCAGTTCTTTCCCTGCCTTCAAGGAGAGCTGCTATCTCCGAGTGCCACACAGCAAACCCAGATTTTGCCAGCCATGCCCTGGGGGTCCTTTCCTAGTTAGACTTCTTTACATGTCAATTATAAGGCAGGAGATGAAGGTACATTGTAATCTCAGTACGTGGTGATGTTTCTGTCCTAGACTGAACATCAGAAAGTTATAGTAGGGGAGGGTTTTGTTAAAGGATAAAAGGCAAAGCCCCCAAGGATGATTTTGCAGGTCTGTTTTTTTGATCTAGCACAGAACTTTGTTCAAACATTGTATGGTTTCTGTATGTTGGAGAAGATAGAGACTTCTGCTGGTTTTGTAAAGCTAGATCCCAAAATCCAGGGCAGAGGATCTCAGAATCCATCAGGCTCTAGGGGTGATGTAGCATTCATAAAAGCCCCACAAAGCAGGCAGAGCTGCCTCACTCCGTGGCATCCCAGGAGGCAGAGGGTGCCGGTGCACAGAGGACGTTTATTCTCTCCATCCCGCAGCTCTGATGCAGGGCACCGAGGGAGCCACCGAAACACACAGAAGCGGCAGATGTGCCTGCCGTCCGAATGACTCCCCCAGGTGCTTAATAAAACCACAGGAATCAGAATTTTCTTCTCTTTTTATTAGTTATAAATGATTTTTCTCTCCTTTAGAGGATTCCCACCACCTGTTCCAGTCAGCCAGCGAGTTTTGCTTTAAAAGCCCATCTTGTTCTTCAAAAGGGAGAGGGGAGGGCTGGGGCAGTGCGGAGGGTTTGCCTTTGGAGATGCACAAGGGAAGAGCAGGAACAGGGAATGCTGCAGGGAGGTATTAAATGAGGCCCTTTTGTTTCTCTCCTTGTAGAGCATAAAAATGCCCAAGGCATGAATACTCTGTTCAGATTACTCTTGAACATTTGAATGTCTGTTCTGGTAATTTATAGACTGAAGGGGTGGGAAATGCCTTCCACAAGGAAGAAAAAGGGAGACCTTTACCGGCATCCAGCACTCGTAATGGGGGAGTTGTTCTGTACTGCTGTGGGGAGAGGGGCAGAAGGTGGATTTGTCTTGCGGATGCAGCAATGCTTTGGTCTCTAGAGTTGTGTGTGGCTTTGGAGAGGCCGACTGCTCCCTTGGTGCCTTTTTCCTCCTTTCCTTGTGGGGAATATCCTTGCTTCCTTTTTGCCACTCTTGGTTGTGTTTGGTCTTAGAAGAGGCCAGGGTTTTTCAGGAACGTGGGACACCTAGCGTAAGGGAAATCTGGCTTTGGTTTTAATTAATTAATGGGAAGAAACGTACTCATTCAGAGCAGCCGCTCCGAGCCTCCGGCAGCCTGGCAGCTCTGTGGGAACAGCCCCGCTCCAAGCCATCCTGCCCACAAACAAAGGGCTGGGGAGACATATTTTAAAAACACAGAAACACCTACTGTCTGCAACGGGTTATTCCATAATTTTCCTTGCTTCCCATTCCTGTATGTGAAATAATGGGTGCTCTGTTCTCCTGGCCCGATTTCTGTTTGTGGAGTGGTCATAAGGTAGGGTGTGATAGTCCACTCATTTCCATTAGCCGTGAGCATAGCCTGCGACAAAACCACTGTTGCTTGTGTTTTCCATGTGACCTCCCACTGTGAGCTCCACAGCCCCAGCACGGACCAGTGGTACTGTTTCCCACCTTCTGGGAACAAGCACATGCCTCTGCATAAGATGAAGAGATGCTGTTGCAATGTGGTTAGATAGCCAAGAAAACCAAAATGGATATGGCTGGGAAAGTAAGAAGGCAGGGCAGAGGGATGAGGATGCTGCCTGGTGTTATGTGCACAGCAACCCAGCTGGACAGGTTTGCTCTCTCCTGCAATGCAGCGTGCCAGTCCCGCGTTGCTCTGGTGTGGGGGCCCTTGGTCCTCTAGCTTTATCTCCGGCTCTTGCTGCAGTTGCGGCTGAGAGCTGAGCAGGGCTTACCAGTTCCCTTCTTGTTACAGCAGATTAGTGGAAAGGGTCAATGCTAGATTTCAGCTTAGTCTTCTTATTGCAAGCTAAGGGAGGAGGAACCTAAAACCAAGACATGTTAGAAACCAATGTCCTTTCCGTTTTGTCTGTAGTTCTGGTTACATATCTGTGCGGGTTCCCCACTTTTGACAGTGCAGAGTGAATATAGGTCAGTTCACTGTTAGCATGAGGAATCAGGAGGATGGTGTGGATTTTATTACTTACAGATATTTGGGCTAGAGGCTCTCGTGCTGTCAGAGCTGAATCAAACTCTCAGCCAGTTTGCACGCAACATATGTGATAGATTTTGCAAATGAATATGTTAATGTGGGAGGAGGTGGTTCTCTGAAACAAATCACTGGCAGTTTGGAGTGTTGTCCTCAAAAACAAAACCATGTTGTGTCCTCAAAGACAAAACCAGTGGCACCAGAACTTGGATTCTCCCCATTGAGAGATTAGACATTTCATTTATAATCATTGGATTGATTAACAATCTTGGGGTCCATTAGAACACATGCATTTCTTAAAAGAAGGAATCCCCTCCCTGCAAGGATCTAGTATGTAATCTTCAGTTAGTTTAATCTGAGCAAAGGTGCCTCAAACCATTGCTGAAAGGCTGAACTGAGGGCCTGCATCATCGCTACCACTCCCTTTGCGAGCCTCTTTGGTGCAGAAGCTATAAATTGGTTCTAACTGTGCTGAGATTTCCCATCAGTCTGAAATGCTTACTATTTATGAGCCTTGCCTCATGCAGAGGGCAGCACTCCTCCGGCCTGTGGAGTTGATGGGGAGCAGGTGGCTTTGGGGAGAGATTTGAATGCTCAGTTCCAACTTCACAGAGAACAGCTTGCAGGGAAATACTGATATAATGAGTGAAAGATGTTGTCCGCTGTGCTAATGTGGAGTGGAAACTCTTCAGAATTAGCTTGGACCCCACTTTCCCCTCCTAATGTGCAAGAATCTGGGATTACAGGAATTTGCCAAACCTGAGCTGCTGCTTAGCATTGGGCTTCTGCTTGTTTGTGTTTCTGCTGTTTGGGAAAACTGTGACGTGGAGATGACTTGAAGGAAAAACTTACAGTGAATTCAATAGGATTGTTGGTACACATGGCAAACATGCAAAAACAAGAATATGAATTATGCAGCAATTACTGTCTTGGAAAAGTATCTGCAGGCTAAGCCCAGATCCTTGTCTCTTTCCTTCACCCAGTACTGAAATAAAAATGCACAGCAGTTGTGCATGAAGTGATTCCTGTGATTATCCTTACAGACATCTGAGTCTGTACTTGTTTGGTTAGCACTGTGGCAGTGCCTGCCCAGTTCCAGCTCAGAGGGGAACGTGGGGACTGTGAGAGGTGCAGCTCTGCCTCTGAAGTGAGAGAGGAGAGAGCTGTGTGCTGCTGGAGCTCCCAGCAAATCCCACCACCCAGAAAGCCAAATACATCCGTTAGTAGGGCAGTGAATGCTCTGCTGGGTGGCTCTCCCTCACTACGGTGAATAGTCCTCATGCACATCAGGATCACCGATGTCTTCCATGGCCTTGGTGACCTGCAGCTGAAGGTGCTGCTTCCATCCAGCAGCCTTGTAGCAATTGTTGTGCTTGTACCTAACAGTCATTGCAGGGCCACTGTGGTGGATGTAAAGGGGCTCCAAGGTCTCAGCGGAAACAGGAGTGAAGAGCAAGCATTTGGGTTTACAAGTCTTGAGTTACTGTTTCAGGCTTTTTGCACGTTCAGGCTGGCATCGCAGCAGCCCATGCAGCCTTGCACCGTCCAGCACCCTCCAGCCTTGTGAGATTTCTTTCCCCAGCCATAAACCCTCATGCAAGAAGAGATTCAATAGTACCTTTTCATTAGCAGGGTGTGATTCCATGGCAATGCAGAACACAATGTTCCTCTGTTAGATCTTAGTAGATGCCAGATCTTACATTATCCTCAAGCGTTTCTGGCACCAAAGTATTTCCAAAATTTCTACTGCCCATTGAAGTATTCACACTTCATCAAAGGAGAAAGCTGGAAAGAGCTTTCCAGCCGCATTTCACACACTCTGAGATCATGCTGAAGGAGTTTGCCTTCTGCGGTGCAGTGAAGTACTCTTTTCTTTTCCTTATTGCATACCAAGCCACTCTTCCTGTTTTGAAGGAAAAGCCAGTCATCCCTCACATTTTCCTTCTTGAGCATGCTGTGACACTGTCCTTCGCATGCTTGTTGCACTCTCAAAGCTTGTCTCCTGTCCGGTTTCCTTGGTCATTATAGTGGGTGTGTTTAAAGGAAGAGTGGACTTTCTCAATCTTAAAAAGCAAAAAGCCATCTGTGGCTCCCTAATGCTGTTTACAAACCTTTTTTGCCTGGGCTGTGCTTGTCACTAGCAGTATTTATTCATTGCTCACTCTGTGAATTAAAACATTGAGGCAGCTCCTGACATGCTTCTTCCAGCACATCCTTTTGGAGTGAGTATTTGGTTGCCATAGGGACCAAATCCAAAGGGCACACACCATTCAAGTAAATGTTCCCCGATTAACAACTTGCAGCTTGTCCCTTGAAGATTTTAATTATCCATGATGCAACTTGAAATGTTGTTGGATGTATTCAGTCTGTTAATTTCAGTATCTCAATTTTTTTCTTAAGATGCCATTTCCAGCAGCTCTAGAGCTGGATTTTGACTGTGCAAATAGGAGTGAGGTGGGAGACCTTATTGCACCTGAGCTTGCAGGAAAAATCTTCCCGTTTTCCTTCATCTTGACCCTATATTCTCAACAAAGAAATAGGTAGAAATGGGAAGAGGTGGTACGGCATAACTGCTAGCAAAATGGAGGCAATTTGGTAACAGCTAAATGTGCTGTTTTAGCGTAGTAAAGTGCTGCTACTAAATCTAAGGGAGATCTGAACTCAACTTGATTAGCTTCATGGTGTGGGTCCATCACCACTTAATTGGCTGCCAATAGCTTCCCTAATGAAGGATGATGGATGGCGCTGAGGGGCCTGCTTGAGGGGGCCAGCCCAGCAGACACAAGGATGCGAGCAGAAATACAGCTCTCACCTGGAAAGGATGCTGGAGCTGAGCGGCATGGGCAGGGCTCGCAGAGCCTGAGCATGGACCATTCTTCTTTTCCTTGCATCAGGACAAGCATCAGTTTTCTTCCAAGGCAAAGATGGGAATTTCTGTGACCCTGCGTACGCTTGGCTGGTTAGGGTAATCATCTCCCATTCCCAGCGGAGATGATCTGGTGTTTGAGAATGTTCTTTCTTGCCTTTTTCTGGTTTTGGTTAGCAAGTGTGCTTTCTCAGCCAGCCGTTGACTTAACTTCTCCAGGCTGGAAGGTCTGAAAGGTCATTCACACTCCTCCGGAACAGTCTCACTTTCTGATTTAACTTTAAATGATTCTTTGGGAGTTTGGAGTTCTCTGATGTCATTTAAAAAAAAAAAATCAAAACCTTCATAAGACTGTGCAGATGAAACAAAATTGTTGTCTTAGCCCACACAGGGTATTATGCAGCCTGGCAGATCCCTTCCTTGTAGCAATAAGAAAAGGATTTGGCATTTAACCTCTTGAAATTAAACCAGAGTGTGAACTTCAATAGTTCAATCTTATCAGGGCTTTGCTAGAATAACAAATTGTGAAAAAATGTAATCATGTCTCCAATGTGACCTTGGCAGATCTGCCTCTGATGTGAGAGAGATTAGGTAACTCTAAGCAGATGTCTGTTTATTTTGAAAATAATAGTTATAAAATCTTTTTTTTTTCCCCAGTTTGTTTGCACTGCTTGTGAAAGACATGACAGAGGGAACTGTGGTCTGCACGGAGCTCTCTGTAACCAGCTGCTCTATTATGCTGAGCAGTAATTGCTCTTGGAGGTTTGAGTTATCGATCTATTGGTGGGGGTTCAATTTCAGTGTAAAGACCTGTGTTCATGATTTAATTGGAGTGATTAATAACTCACTCGCAGGCTAGATGGGAATCGATACGGCTTTCAAACAGCAAAAGTAGTACATTTTCTGCTGTAATGTAGTAGCTGATGGTTTATTATTTGCCCTTGTTTAACTAATTAAAATCATAAGATTCCTTTTTATATAGAAGTTTTGTCTGTTTAAAAGCTTGCATCTGGAGTTGAGCATTTGTGCTTGCTTGCTTTCATGCTGGGGGGGGGGTTCTTTCTAATAGTGCATTTACCTTACTGCTTGTCTGTCTCTCGGATTAGGTGTACAGTATGCCATCGCACGTAACAAAAACAGAACAAACAAGACAAAACACCTGCAGTAAGTCACTATAAGAAGCTTTA
Organism: Syrrhaptes paradoxus; assembly: GCA_013400615.1. Classification (NCBI taxonomy): domain Eukaryota; kingdom Metazoa; phylum Chordata; class Aves; order Pterocliformes; family Pteroclidae; genus Syrrhaptes; species Syrrhaptes paradoxus. Next base: position 88,302 of record VZTO01021945.1, on the reverse strand, counting down.
GTAACATTTTGTGGCCAGGGCAGTAGAGTGGCTCCTATGTCACTGGTTTTCAGGCATGTAAGCATCTGCTTAGGAGCAGCACTGAAGAGATTTAACCCTGCAGCATTTGATCCCCCATTAGAGCCCTAGATTAAAAGCCTGGATGAAGCTTCCAATCTCATTACACCACCAGCATCCACAGTAGGTGCTTTAGCTGCAAATCCAGTTTCAGCTTTGCATTGAAATGTTGCCAGAAGCAGCATTGCTAGGAAAATGCAGTGTGACTTACTTTGGGGGGATTTGAATGGTTATACTTCTTCTTTATGCTCTGGCCCCAATCCTTGTGTTTGGCACCCATTTTCATTCAGCTCCTGCAGCTTTGCAGTGTCGTCATGCGTGCTTACAGCTAACGTGCCTGGATAGAGCATGGAAAGCTCCCAAATCTCAAGGAATAAAGCATCCCATTAAAGAACCATGGAGAGGCAAATCAGCGTCAAGTCCATAGGTCTTACTGCTTTGCACTCAGTTTCTGGCGGAGAGGGTGAAATCTTTCTGTGCGGTGAGCTCTTGCAACAAAGCCTCTGATCTATGTAGCTGGTGAAGGAAAACATTTAACATAGTGGTTCTGAATCCTCTTTCTGATTTGCAGAGTCCAATAAGCTTTGTAGTGGAAGTGTAGATTCCTATAAGGCAAATAAATCCTAATGACAATAGACCATTTCTTTCTGATTAACGTTCAGACATCTTGATATGTACATGGGCCACAAACTGAAAACACTGATCTGCATCGAAGTGTTTTATTTTCAAATATATGTTTCATTAGGAAATCTCTCCTACCAATCCCAAAAGTACCAGAGTAAATATAAATTTGCCACGGTTGTGTTTTCAGTTGGGGGAGAACCTGTAACTGTATTGAGGGTGTAAGGATGGGGCTGGAGCGGTGGGTGCAGAGCCCTGGAGGTGGTCAGGGCATCCTGAAGCCCTCCCTGGGCCATGGTGACCGATACCTGGAGAGAGCCGGTGCTTGGGAGAGCCCCGGGATGCGTCCACGCGGGTGTAAGAGGAGAGAGGAGCTCGCTCTGCGCAGGTGTGCTCCTACCATGAAAATCGTGGAGCACGTCAACCCTTCATTCTTGGGAGTTGTTGGCTTTGTGTTAAAACTGTGAGGTGCTTTCCTTGTCATGACATTACGAAAATGACTTGAAGATATTTTACTTTTAAACTTGGGTGCTTTAGAAAGGGGGGGTGGGTGAGACACCTTGGAAGTTAATTCTGAGGACCAAACTGACAGCTTTTTGCCACTGTTGCTTTCTTCTAGGTTGAAAAGCTGAAGGCTTGTTACAGTCCCGGCATACAGCAATCTAGCAGGTTAAATGACTTGGGCAACACAGTTTATTAAAACTGGCAAGTGCTCGCTCCAGTTCTCTTCCCGATAGTCAGGGCTGTCTGGGAGAGTAATTGATAGTGGCAGCCGTTCGGAGGGTGTCTCAGATTGCGGCGAGACGATTTGACTTGACAGACAGCTCTGTACAAATGAACTGAGCGATAGGGGCCGAATCCAGACCGGGCGGTGGAAGGAGTTTCCCGCTGAAAGACATCACGGGGGTCAGGCTGGGGGGGGGCTGCACCGTGAACAAAGACCAGCTCCCCCTGCTCGCAGGCGGCTGCGCTCCGCAGCGTGGGTTCAAAGCAAGGAGCAAAGGTTCATACTTATGCTCAGCACTTTCCTCTGTGAGAAAACGCTATAGTTATTTGTAGAAGATCCACCAGAGCCCTATGATGTTCAGAGGAGCCCCTGTCACGGAAGAACATTTTTTGACGTGACCTAGCATGCGTAGGACACCTCTGTCATGATGGAAATTTGGCCTTTGCTTTACCATGATGTTCAAAATGGTTCATGTTACACACCATGGAGCCTTCCGGACAGTGGTTTTTGTGCGCAAGTCCCAAGTCTTTATTCCTTATCTTAAGCTGATTTGCATTGCAATGGGTGGAGGAACTTGGTGCCCCATGTGTTGGATAGCTTCTGTGCTGTAGCTCTGCTTGCCCTACCTTGCAGATGAAGCTAATCGTCTAATGTCTTAAATAGTGCTACTCTCCTAAAACACCATGAAAAAGCCATCCATATAAAAGCAAAAGCCATCTGAGGGTAAAGAATTAGCACTTAAATATTGATTTTCCCTTGTAAGCGCTCTGAGAGTGTCAGTGCTATCATTGGCAATGCAAAATGCTTTGTTCTCTCTTGTGCTTATATATGTTGCATATCCATGATACATTATGCAGCACTCTAAAAGTTCAATTTAAAAAAAAAAAAAAGGTTTGCTGAGGTTCATTGAATACTCTCCTTTAGTTATTTCTTTGTTTTGACCTACTGCTGTAAAATCACGCTCTTCTGTACTCATTCACCGTGCTGCTGGTTCAAATCTTGTCTCTGGAACTCATCAACCAACTCTGAAATACTCAGCTTTTTGCCACATATGTCCTTGTAATTCCTGTGGTGATGCTTTTGCAGCATTTCTTGCTGGAATTATAATATGGAGCAGGGTTCATCATAGCCAGCCTGGCTTATGTCTGTTTTCAAGGATGTGGATAGATAGGCTGCAGATGGTGGTTGTTGTGTTTCTTGGGAAATTGCCATTGGTAAAGATGTCATTGATGGATGTAGGAGAGGAATTTCTTTCTCACATCACCCCATCACCCTTGCTGTTTGAATATAACGAGGGAGACTGCAGAAAGACATCTGAATGACTCCACTTTTATTTTTTTCAAGACACAAAGGAAAGGCGTGCAAGCAAGATTAGATTATTTCCAATCACATTGTACGTGTGTTGACAGTCCCCTTTCAGCAGCAACCAGCAGCTTGCAAAGAGCAAGAGGCAGGGCTGGAGCTGCTGTTGCCCTAAGTACTGTTTGTATAACACAGTAACTGCTTATTGGAGTTCTCAAAGCAGCCTTTACATGTTTAATCCCTTGCACTTGAGCTACTCTTAATCAGCTTGAAAGCAAATTCCTGTAACAGAAAGGTTTAATTTGTGTCTGGGATTTTCTGTATTGTATTTAGCCTGCAAGGCTGTGCGGTTACACACGGGCAAGCATGTCGCCCTGTGCAGCCGTGGGGATGGGCAGTGCATGTTTATTCCCATCACAGAGTTTGAATTCACTTCAAAATTTGAAGGTTCATATTGGGTCCATGCTGATGGTCTTTCAGGTTTAGGTAACTCCTTCTGAAACACACTTTTTGCAGCAAATTCAGCTGTAGTTGATTTTGGGGTTTCCTTTAAACTTCAACTCTTGTTTCTACAGGTTTACAGTGGCAGTAGCTAAAGCTCTCTGTGCTTTTAGAAGTTGTTTGGAGTTTTTACCAGGTTAAATTGGAATGGAATGTAGCCCAAGACACGGGGAGGCTGAAATTTCACAACACTCCAAATTACAAGTTAGTTGATCAAGGAGGCAAGAATTACCAATCCCAGGTCGTTGTTATTTTTCTTGTTCGAGCAGTTCCAGCCCTTTCTTCCCTGTCTTTCACACTCAGTCATCGTTCATCCCCTCGAGATCAAGACATGTTTCACTGTCTGTTCATTTAAGAAAACCTCTCAATGGAAGAAGTCCAAAGTGTTTGGTTAGAAAATAAACAAAGTTGGCATGCTGAAAAGGGGTAGTGCTCTGCATGGTGGAGAATGGCAGATGTGATCCAGCCTTCCCATAGCATGGCTGAAACGTGAATCATTGCAAATGTCACATTTCCTGTGAAGGGACGAGCTGAACTGACATGCGTTCAGGTTTAATTAAGGTTGAATTATTGGAGCTGACTGTCAAGTCTTAGGCAAATTGGCTCAGCCTGTTATCATTAAGCATGAAAATTACTCTAGGACTTGGTGAATATAAACACATTTTTGCCTCTAGAATGGTGTGGTGGGGTGGGGTGGGTCTGTGCTTTTGTTGGGGCAGTTGTGCTCAGCTCCATGAGTCCGTCTGCTCAGAAGGGCTGGATGAGGAGCTGAAGTACAGAAATTTCTGAAGGGATCTCGATGAAGCCTGATCCACCTTGCACAAAAGGGAATATCCAAATTCTTTCCGTGGGATATTTCCATGTGGGACCTGCTTTCAGCCTGGTCAATTGTAAGGAATTTGGGCATATAAGAGTGTAGTTCCCTTAAGGAGGAACATTCACGCATCCTACAGAGAAACTGCAAAGTTTGAAATCCTGATCAGAATGGGCAACATAGCTCATTAAAATAATTAAAATTAACTTTCTGAGGGATTTCAGGGAAGGTAGCTCAGAGACTTTAATATGAATGGAAAGTCCTGAGTTGGAGATTTTTGTGATAGGAACCGTGATAAGGATCTTATTAAGTACCTAAGAAACCAGTAATTATAGCCTTCAAAATGAATTGTTTCTTTGGCTGCACAGGGAAAATGGCCTCAAAATTGACAGGTTTCTGGAGACCTCTGGAGTATGGTTACCTAGTGACTGGGTGTTGGAAACAGTCACTGAACAGGTAGAAGTAAGTGCTGGTAGAACAGTGTGAAAGAAAGAAAGCAGGATGTGTATGGTTTTCAGTGTCAGAGTGCGAGCAAGTCATGGGATGGCACTCCATGGAGTCAGCTGAAGTGAAGGGTCTTAAGTCTTTGTTTAGAAGGGCCTTTGGTGTTTTCTAGAGTACTGAGGTGTATGGATGAGATGTATTTCCATTTGGGCACGTGCTTTCCATTTTGTCCAAATCTGTTTTACTAGAGACTTAAGTGAAGCAGCAGATGTGAGGAAAGTTTCCCTTTCAGAAGGTTTGACTATGAAACATCAGGTGGGTCCCAGTGCCTGGCCTCAATGTCTTCCTGTCATTTCTCCCCATGGTTTGTCCTGCCGTTGTTGCTGTGTGGTCCCCTTCCCTTCACCCATTGCCGTTCACACTCATGCCTGTAGCTTTTCTAGAGGGGAAAAAAAAAAAATCTGTGTATTTTCAGCGTTGTTGAGAATGAAACACAAAAACATTTCAGTACCGCAACCTGAGAGATGCAAGTTGGCAGCAGAAACTAGTCGTGTACCCCAGTACTAACTAATACAACCAGGCTGGCTGGTCAGTTCAGTCAGCAAGGGAGCGTGAGCTTTTGCTTTGAGAAAATTGCAAATGAGAACTAATCCTGAAGCCGCAGGGAATCAATAGTAGTACATAAAACTGGTCAAACAGCTGCTTTTAATACGGGACTTTATTGATTTGTTTTGGATCTAATTGACTTTTTACTCAACTAACTTTTGTGGTGCCAGTGTGTTTTGAATATACACCATTAGGCTATATTGCCTATAATTACACAATATGAAGTTTAACTCTGTAGGAGGAGGCCTGCTGGATGGAAAGAGCTAATAGGCTCTCAGGAAACCTGTGGTCAGGAATGAAACCCAATTGCTTTTAATGGGTAACTCCTGAAAAACAGTGGGATCTACAGCTGTGAATGCACTTCCTCCAAAGTGCACGGTGTGGGGATCCCTGGCTTGACTAGTCAACGATCATTTTTCAGTTGTTAGTAGTAAAATCTGAGGAAAATTTACAAACGTAGGGGGCATTATAAAAATAATGGTGCGCAAGACCGATGAGAATTTGATCTTAGAAATAAATTGTCACTCTAAATAACATTGGAACCAATCCTAATTACATCTCAAAACCAGGGTACCTTTGATGCACGGACTCATATTTGAAAAAGAAATTCACTGAAACGAGTTAGCCTTGTATTTGTTGTAGGGAATAATTTGGGACCTCCGGATATTGTGTCAGATCTGTAAAGATGAATAAAGTGGTGGAAAGTACAGGGTTGATCGTAGTTGCTGAAAACCAAAGCACTGGTGTTTGGAAGGTTTCTGTTCATGTTGTTGGTGTGTTTGAGGCCACAAGTCCTCAGACATCTTTAGCTGATAAATATAGTTCCTATGTTTCCATCCGTCTTCTGTTCACATTCAGAATGTATACATATGCGGTGATTGAGGGGTTGATGAGGGAATGGTGCAAGGGTGAGAGTGCAGAGCCGGAGCAGTGTGGGGAGCTGCCTTTTATCTCCTCAGATGCCATCACCGTGTGGGCATTTTCTGTACAGAAAGCAAGCTGGTGTGCTACAGGCTCTGACTCATCGCTGTCCTCTCATCTAACGCCGGCGTGGTGGGTGCGTAAGTTGTCAAAGCTGCGGCAGCGAGACTCTGGCCTCGCATCGGCTGCGTTCGGAAAAGCCTGGTTGGAGTGTCTGCGTGGCCAGAATTAGCTCGCGGTATGTGTTGTGTGTTATTTCCACACCTCCTACATCAGGAACTGGCTCAGTCCTTTGATGAGACGGGAGAATTTCAAAGGTGGAATTTGTTGGTGAGGGTGTTGGAAGCACGTTAATGAGTGTAGGTAGCATCTCATGTGTCTGCAAGCCAGCTAGACACAAACAGCCCCCAACGCGTTCTGGTGGATAATAAAAGCGTGTATCCTAAAAGTCAGTTAGACGTGCTGTGTGTGCACAGTGGGGGGTGTGCATGTAAAAACCATGGACAACACTAGTTCTCATAATCCATGAACAGCTTTTCTTGTAATTGTGGGTATATGTGCATTTGAAGATACACAGATTATGTTGAAAAGGGAGTTACAGTGGGAGTTGAATCACGTTGATGTTGGCGCTTTTGGTTGTCTTCGACCTTTTGCATGCTGCTTAATCTGGAATCTCTCTCCTTCCCTCCCTTTTTCCTTTCCAGCCTTTCAACCCTTTGGGCTGCTTTGTTTAGCTTAATTTGGAAAAAAAGGAAATACTTGGCATCATAGAAGGAGTAATTCCACATGGAATTCTCATGATAGGTGCATTTTGCAAGGTCACAGCCTTCCTCATAATTTCGACATGCCACGCATACAGCTGTGTGCAATACTTAGGGTGAGCAGGACTACACTTGGATACTCGCTGCACTTCTGACTGGATTTTTCCAGTCTTCTCTATTCTGTTCTTCCACACAAGAGTGTGGCCAGGGAACGCCAATGTCACAACTTCACTGCAGAACTGACCCGTCCTTTGCTGCATGAACATCCCAGGTAGCCTCTTCCCTAGAAGCCAGGTGGGGTTATCATTAAAGGCTAGTGCTGGAGTCATGGTGCGTTGTACTGGAGTTGAGCCTGAACACAATGTAGATTACCTGAAAGAGTGTTGAGAAGATGAAATGTCTTAATGATCAGGCTTGTATGAGTTCATTATCAGCTTTAGAACTTGCATTGAGCAGGAAATACTGCAGCAGTAACTTGACACAAGTTCACACTCCTACTGTACGTAACCTTGGGACTCTGTAGAAGTCACAAAGCTGTATGTTCTTTGTAGTCTGCATTTGTTTAATGACAGCTAGGTCTCTTACACACTTGCTAACAAGTACCGTAGACTGGCCAGTCAAGGACAGGGGAAGGACAGATGCACAAACGCACATCCATCTTGTAGCAGCACTGCTCCCACGAGCGGAAACATGACGTGTTTTTTCCCAAGCATGTGTCCTACCAAGCAGAGAATCAAACACAGACCTTTCAGCTTGTGCTTTGTTCTTTTTCTTGTTGCTCCATAAGGTCCCACCTTGAATGACAAGCCAGAAGCGAAAGCAGCCAATGTCCCAAAGGTGTCTGGGCTAGAGCGGAGCCGGGAACTGAGCACCGACGTGCCCTTCGCCCTGCCTATCCCCAGCCCCCAGCCAGTAGCTGCCGTTGTGACTTCTACTTCCTCAGCGCCCACGTCGAGCGCCAGAGCGAGCCCACTGTTGAAGAAGGAGCCAGTGATTTCAGCACCAGCACCACCAAGGCTCACGCCTCAGCCACAGCCTCGGCCACAGTCACAACCTCAACCTCGGCCGCAGTCGCAGCCTCAGTTAATACCTGAGCTTCGGACCCAGCCTCCGAGTCACATCCCTCCGCCTCTCAATTACCAAGTGCATCACCAGGTGGCCCACAACGGACTCAATAATATCAGGTATGGGAAAGGGACACTTGTGTCATCTTTATGCTACTGTTGGGACAAAACTTGTTTCAAAAAGGATAGAAATTGCTGGGAGCCAAGACAGGAGTGCTCTTACTGTCTGGATAAGATACTCCATGTTTTGGTTATTGGACTTTCTGTGTTGACTCCACAGGCTAGAATTTCAGTGGTGGATAGCTGTATTTGAAACATGGCAATAAATGCTCCCTTTCTGGGAGAAAGGCATGTGTAACTGTGGGGTAAAGTTCTTTTAGATCTGGTTGCTAGTGGAGTTTTGCACTTTCTTGTCTGAGCCAGACAGTTCTTGCCTTAGAAATTTAAAGTGGTTGGAGGTTGAGCAATTGTTTCATATTCAGAAAGACTTCCATTGAAGTAGAAGGTTTGCTTATGGTTATCACAGTTTTGTTGGTTCACCAGCATCAAAAGAGGGATATCTATATCGGAAAATTCTGTGTCCTTTAGAACAGGACTCCGTGTACACTGAGAAATCTGCTTCAATCTGACATGGTCAGATGTAGCCAGAGGCTTAGCTTCACTGTTTAAATTGCCTCCATACAGTAAGTAGGAAGGATGAAAATGGTATGGAGAAAGAGTTTCTAAAGAGAAGAATTTAGCTAGTCAGCTGGAACCTGTATAGTCTTCTTGCTGGTACAGAAAACATAGCTTGCCTCCCAAACCAGAACTAAGCTAGTTAAAGAAGATGAGAAGACTGATGTAAAACATAATATTTGGCTGCATAGGGGTCAAAATACAGAGAGCTGCCATTAATGTGTGTTTCATAGTATCCTGTACACTTAAGCTCTCTCGTAGTTCTACCCTGTAAATGCCACGATAGTATGAATGATTAATATTTCACACTATTCAAGATATCTGAGGTTTAGATTGCAGCAAATATGGCATTGTGGGAATTATGCTAAATAATAACTTCAGCGATGCTGCCTTTCACCCCACAAAACTTAGATCACTTGCAGTGGAGTAATCGTAATAGAAAAAGATTTAGAATACAGAATTATTATGAGAATATTGTTAACAATTTGCATGCTTGTGTGAATATAACTACACAGCACGCGCAGCAGATACAGCTTGGTCCCAGAGCCACTCACGCTGTGCAACTCTGTGCACCCAGAATAACAGAAAAAGGAATTAGAGTAATTGCATATGATCATGACGCACATGGCCACTGCAAGGTCATCAGAGGCTAAATAAAAGTGCAAAATCCAGCTACCTCTGCAGCCTTCATCAGCATCTCATAGACAGCTCTGGGGATTGTAACTTGCCCCAGCACCAGAGGAAACGTCACTCCAGAGAGCCCAAGCCCTGTCCTGCCCTGTTGGAGAAGTTCATTAAGATTCGTTACTGTCTCCACTGCCATTGAAAAAACCCAAAAAATAAGCTTGGGGACAACAGCATTACATAGGTGTGTTGCTTATGGTAGTGTATTTCCTGCACTGTTTCAATCGTGTATTGTAACACGTGCTCTCTCTTTCTCTCTCTGTCTCTCTCCCCACTCTCCCCCCCATCTTTTTCTCTCTGCAGCCGGAGCAGCAGTGCTAGCAGTGCAACAAGCATCAGCCTCCCGAAACACCTTCCCCTCTCTCCCCAGATTCCTCCGCACCATTCCTCCGGCCCAGCTCTGCCCCTCTCCATCTCTAATCTTGCTACCTCGCACTTCTCTCTCAGATCGCAGACCCAACACCAGCACCATCCGGCCATGTTCGCCACCCCACCTACGCTGCCACCTCCACCAGCGTTACCCACCAACAGCCTCGTGATACCAGGTCACCCTGCGGGTAGGTTCCTTTCTTCTTCCAGGGCTGATCTGCCGTGCATGCACCGGAGGGTGTTTAGAGATGGGCTGGCTGGTGGGCAGGTGAAATAAAGTGACGCAGACCCCTCCACAGGCAGTGTGTGTTGGAACTGTGAGAGCACTCGTGAAACAGGTAGGAGACATGGACATGCTTCACCAGATGAGAGATTGTAGAGACAGCACTGTAGCTTCCTATAGGAAGTCTTCAAAACAAATTTTTCCAAAAAAAAAAAAACAACTCCTTTTCACGGCATGAGTTCTCCTGCGTGGCATTCCGCAGTCATCAGATGTTTTTTAGATTAACAAAGGACTGATGTACAATTTGCCATTCTCCCCTTCTTTCTCCCCACTCGAATGAAAGCTGCTGCTGTTAGAAGTAACTTGCAAATAATGTTTCTAATTGTCACAGAAGGTTGTTCTAACTGAACACCTATCCCTGCTCTGATACATCGACAAGCAGGATCCTTGCCTGCGACACCACAAGCTCTGTGTGTCCATGGCTGCTCAGCCTTTCTGAGGCAGACAGCTCAGCAGACAAGCTCTGCTGTTCAGCTCTCACTATCTTTGCATCCTTTTAAAAAGTTCCCTTTGTTCACCCTGGCCCCCATTCTTTTGTCACTTCTGCCCTAAATGCCCTGTTTATAGCTTATCCATTAGCCTACAGCTGTCCCTGGAAGAGACCCTGGCAGCTGGAAACTTCCCTGCGACTTTCACTTGCTGGGGCCTCCTTTTGATCTGGCATTTGACTCCACAACTAACTCAGCAGGGATTAAACAGGACAAGCATTCTGCACAAAATGCGCTCTCTGTTTCCTACGAAGCCAGTTAAAGGAGTAAGGAGAGGGCAGATTTGCTGCGGAGAAGTCTGATGGCCTTGTGTCCCCTTTTTTCCTTCCAGGAGCAAAATAATGTCTCACTATTTATAACTGTTTCTTTAAATGAAAGAAAACTGTGAATTGGTCCAAAGTGAGTTCTCAGAATGATGATAGACAAAAGTGCCGTGGGTTCCTAGCCAGAAGCAGGACCACATAGGCCAAAGCTGCCAGCTCTCAGAGGCCCTGGCACCATCTAGAATTTCAACCACATGGCTGGGAAGATGTTGGCAGCACTGTGGGAGACCTATTCATTGCTTCCCCTGTTAAAGGCAAAGGACTACTGTGATGGAGACTTTGAAAGTATTGCAAAAGGAAATAGCAACGTGTTCACTAAAAGCATGATATTGCAGTCACTGAAAGCAAGTATGTTTTCACCATTAACTTCAGGAGGTGCAAGATCAAGTGACCTATTCACATTCAGCAGCTTGCCAGGAAACAGTAACAGCCTTGCTCCTACTAAAAGGATTTCTCCTGCAATTGAGGCAGGAGAAGCCTAAGTCAGTGGAGGGAAAGGTCTGGGCGTCTAACCCTGCAGACAGTGAAATGCCTCTTGTCTGCATTACATGAAAAGCCTCCAAACTGGCACATCATAAAATCAATACAGAGCAGTGCATAGCCAGGAGCTTCTGTTGTCATTCACATAAAAGTTTCTTAAAAGCAAGCAATATTGCTGAGCAGCCCTGAAGAGGTGGAATCCAAGTGCCTCTAGCAGCATAGTCTTTGCTGTGCCATTCAAGAGCGTGTGTGCTCTCAGGAAAAGCACCAGCTTAGAAAAGCCATCAGAGAGGGTATGGCCCTTTGAAGTCTCCTTTTTGTCATCTTTTTCTCCCCCCTCTTTGGAAGAAAATGTGCACTTCCTTTAGATTTACTTTGGCACACCTGTGGCTGTTAGCAAGAAGAGAAGCAGAGCTCAGAGCACCTGCGTTCACTGATGGCGCACATTCAGGTCTCTGAAAAACGAGTGTGTACCTCTCGAGGCATTTCTCCCTTTGAAACCTAAAGCTTATGCTGAGGAGGAACCCTCGTGTGGGCTGCTGCCCTCTACTCAAGGGCACCAAGGCTGGCCCTGGTGTAGGATACACAGAGGAAGCAGCATTCTTTGTGTCTTCTGCTACACAGCAACATCAGCAGGATTGACCTTTTTCTGCCATGGCTGCCTCGTGTGTGCACACAGAGCGGTAGTGTTCGGGCATTCAAAGGGCTGCTCGGTGATTCTGCTCCTCGTTGGGGCACTACGTGGCCAGACCCGTGGGACGAGGCGTCACTGGTAGGCACAAGGACTTAGTGCTGATCCTAACATTGCCCAGAGCCACTGTCACAAAGCTGGGTTATTTCTCAGCAGTCCCATGCTTGCTATGAAGCAGTGACTCCTCCAAGAGCCACACCACTTCTCCAAACATCTCCGGGCCTTTTCTTTTCCTGTCAAAGGCCAAAGTTGTGGTACAGGGCTATGGGCTGGAGCCAGCTGCAAATCTATCAGTCTGACTTCAAGTCTCTTAAAGAAATTGGATATCAGAGCACTTACAACTGCCAACTTGCTTTTATCTCTCCCTCCAGAAAAGTGGATTATCTTGATGCTAACAGAAGGGTTCAGTTTCTCTAAGTCATGCCAGATTTAAATGCATAAACACACACATATGAAATCATGCTCATATTCTCTAAAGAGGTTAGGTTTTGGACCTAAGTGCTTTCAGCCTAGGTTTGTTGGTTTTTTTTCTTGTTTGCTTGCTCCAAGGGGAACCCTGTATAGACTTTTTTTGCTCCAGTGCCTTTAGGCTTCAATATCACAAGTATGTGCACTTTCTGCTTTTGTATTAATTACTATAAAGATCGTAGGGTACACAGTACCTGCTTTTAGCAGTACATTTATCACTGAAAAGCAAATGGCTTAGGCACCCAAAATTTGCTTTCAAAAGTGATTTTCATTAGGATGTAGTCTTCTAAATGGTAGGAAATTCCCCATCAGAGTTCCTGTTTTTAAAGGTCTTAACCATGTCACTTCAGAAAGTGATTGATTTAGATATTTCTAATGTTACTCTAAAAAATTTAAGTAAAAGAAATGCCTGCAGAACATGAAATAAAACTTTAAAGCACATGTATTCTTTTTCCCCTTTGTATTCAGTGCTGTAGTTTAAAAGGCATGTTACACTGAAAAAGTTCATGTAAGTTCAGTAGCAAGTAGGTCAGTCAGGAATGGGTCTGTGTCATCCACAGCTGATGGCACGGGTTGCTCTCAACCCAGAATCTAACATCTAACATGTTGGGTCCTGAATCCTATTTGAAGTTCTTAGGCAAAATCACAGGTGTATTTAACTGATACCAGCAGACATTTATGGGAATTTTTTGTCCCCAGTCAAGTCATTTCTAAAGTGCTGGTATCTTCCACTGCCCTAAACCATATTAGAATTCATTGCCCGTTGGTTCTTCCAGAGGAAGATGCTGAGAAGAGGCCACGTGTCATATCGTGGAACATTTTCAGTCATTGCAACCTTCATGAGATCTTGAGCCGGTGCAGTGTTTCTCCTCTTCCCACCAATTCCTCCTGTTTTCCCATAGGAGAAAAGCCTGGAGGCAAAGACAAAAAATGTCAATTATGGCCTGTTAGAAATTGAGGAAAGAACTTAGTATATAAGATTTTAAAAAAAAACCTTATTTGCAAAGAAGGCCTCAATTTGTAGGATGGATGTTCCTGGTCACTGTGTGCATGTCCTGAGGCTGAGAAAAGGGGAGGATGGCACAGGGATCTGTTGAGAAATGGCCATCCAAGCAGGTAGTTTCCAGCCGCCCAAATCCATGGTTATCTCACTGCATTGCAGATCTTGTCAAAATTTGACCTCTCAAGTGTTTGACCTCACAAGTTAGAGCGTAACATGTGTTAGGCCCACCGTCCATTCTCAGTGTACAGGTATGCTTCTGAATTGCAAACCTCCCAAGAAAACAGGTCAGTATTACTCATTTTAAAGCGAGCCATTGTCCTCGAGGGTGCTCCCCAGCATCGTGCTGGTGCGGGAAGGTCCGGCCACCATGCCGTGAGACCAGACCTCCAAGGTCCGCTCCCAGAGACACCTCGGTGCCATGGCCGCCGGGTGCCGGGGAGGAGGAGGAGTAGCCCGTTGTCCAAGCTGCGTGGGGGTAGCGGGGCCGCGGGCGGGGGGCCGGGGGCGGATGCTTGCTGCCGCCCCCGATGATGTTTTCTGCTGTGATGACTCATGGTGTTCTCTCTTGTCTTTAGATACCAGCCTGTTGATATCATTCAACCAACCAATCATGTATTGCCAGCCTCATTCGGGGATTCTGATTGGTACTTTGTCACAGGCATCTCTCTTACCTCCACCAATGAGTCCTCACGTAGAAAACCACCACAGCATGACCTGCAGAAACAGGGAATGCCAGGTGAATATTGACTCTTTCTCCTCCGTCTTTGTGGTACTCACAGGCCCACGGGCCTCTGTGTCTTTTTTTTTTCTCTCTCTCTCTCCTCTAGATCACGAACTGCTCAGGCAAGAGCTGAACAACCGGTTTTTGGTTCAGAGTTCGGACCGGGCCGCTGCCTCACTTGGCCCGGTGCCGCTGCTGAGAGCGGAGTTTCACCAGCACCAACACACGCATCAGCACCAACACACCCACCAGCACACATTCACTCCTTTTCCATCCAGCTTGCCCCAGACGCCGCTCATGCCGCCCTCTGCACCTCCCATGGTGCGTACCCCAGCCCAAAATGTGAGGATAAGTAGAGCATCTCTGGTCAAAAAGCCTAACCTGCTCTTGTCAAACGAAACCCACTCCTCTTCATTTCAGCCAGGGGTGCTGTCCCTGCCCCTCTGACCCGGGGGCCTGGAGACAGGCCCAGCCCTCCCAAGGGACCTCCTGTCCATCCAGAGCCTCCACACCAAACCTCCAGGTCTCCCCACGCTGCTGCCCCTGAGCAGATACCGCACCCATCAGTCAAATCCAGAGTCACTTCAGTTTCCCTTTCCACATGTCCTGCTGTGTATCTCGGTTCCCCCTTCCCCAGAGCCAGTGACACACCAAGACACCAGCAGGGACACCAGCAGATCAGTGGTCCCCAGTGTCAAACACAGCCCCACAGCTGTTCCTGGGGCAGACCGCACTTGCTCACCTGGAGCTCTCACCATAGTGCAGCATCTCATCTGATACGAGTTTTGTCCCTCATCCTCCTAATTCCCTAACCCATATCAGTTTTGGCATTTATTATTTGATTACATCAACAAGCACTAATTTATGTGTGGCTGGTTCTTGTGAGATAAATCCTTCTGGCCGTGTAATAAGCAGAGTGTTTTGCCATTGAATTTGCTTTTACTACAATGGGGCTTTTGCTGCAGCTGTTAGAAAAATTTGAGAGTTCTGCTACAAATTGATTTTGTCAGTACTTTAAAACGTACTCTCTCCCTATTTCTGGCAATTACTCTCTGAGATTGAAAGAACAAGATTCAGCTTTTTCCCCCCTCTCAGTTTCACACTGTGTCCAAAATGTAAAGCAGCCCTCTTCTGCTAGGGCTAGCAAAAGCCAAGAGGAACAGCCAAAGCAGCATTTGGGAAGAACTACCAAGAACTGAAGGAGCATAATGGTTCTCACTTTTCTTTCCCACTGCTGCCTGCCCGGTGACATTCTCGGGTTGTAATCTGCCTAGCAGCGAGACAATTAAAAGTAATATCATCCACCCAAAATCCAGCCCGAGGTGTTTGCTCAATGTACTCATGTGTAAACACCTTCCCTTCTTTTCTTAGTCCGTGTAAAACAATCTTGAAACTTTTCTCAGAAACCTCCTGTGTTATTTAAGAATCGTGATATCCGATCCTGCTCCCTGCCTTCCCAACCCTGCCTGTTGATAGCAGCCTTCATAAGCAAAAACAGCTTACAGGGCTCTTTTGTTATATTTCACTCACGTCTTCTTGTATTCCACTAGATCAGGTTTGCTAATCCCAACACCAGAGAAGAGTGTTGAAATTTACAGCTGCGTATGTTTGGTAATTTATGGTATTTACACTGGAGGGGACATGGCTCCAGTAATAACTGTAATTAATGAAATTGCAAATCTACTCTCCTGCACATAGAGGAGTGTGAAACAGCAGCTGACTTGCCAAATAAGCAGCTTTTCATGGGGTCCTACAGCTCCCTTCCCTGCCATCATCCCCACTCCCACCTCCCCAGCAGAATGTACATACTGTTCAAAAATGCGACGATTCTTTGGTTTTGCTTCCAAGGTGGTACAGGACAAATGGTCATAAAAATAAATATGGGGCACAGACTGCGCACATGGAGGTGTTAAAACCCCATGCTGGTGTGGAAAAGGTTAACAACCAGCTTTTCTCTGGGGCACTCTCTCTTTTGCAGGGGAGGGGGAATATAGAGAGATTTGTGCATCTAAAGCAGTTAAGCCCTTTTCCAGACAATTTTGGAACTTACAGGAACCCAGTAAAGGGGGAATTGGTGTTGCTTGCCCCACAGTAGATGTTGGGGTCTAATGGAAAATATTCCTTACCATCTGTGACCTAGTTCAGTGCTCCACGGGCAGATCCCAGATCCAGACCTGGAGCTGAACGTCCCTGCGTTTCACTGTGCTGTCGGTATCAGGACTGCTCTCTTCATAGTGAAGGAATCTCTTCACGTAGTGCCTGCAAAGAGAGTCCTGCAGTGAGACTTGGCAGCACCCGGGTGCAACCCGGGGCTAGCACCTTTCTGTCTCCGTTAGCTTTGGGAGATCAGTCAGCTCCCTGAAGAGCGAGTATGGAATAACCAGTCAGTTCTGCTCTGTTGAATGCTGCATGAATGAGCCGTGATTATTTGTTTGTCTGTGTTAAAATCCTGATGCGTCCACTACTGCTGCAACAAAACTCACCCGTTTCCTTTTTTTTTCTCTTTTCTTTCCAGTTTGACAAGTACGCTCCCAAATTAGACAACCCTTACTTTCGACATTCCAACGTGAGTGCTTACCTTTCCTAGGTGTTGTCTTCGTTAATGGTTCTGCTTGCACTTCTTTTGCTTGTTTTCGATTGATTGGTAGTGTTTTGATTCATTCATTCCTAAAGCTCTTTTTCCGTCTTGATTTTTTTTTTTAAGGTACAAAATTTTCTTTGGGCTTTTTTTTTTTTTTTTTTAAGGTACAAATTTTTTTTTGGGTTTTTTTTTTTTTTTTAATCTTTGTCTCCTGCATTTTTGCTGCTGTGGCTCTATATTGCTGTGCCTGGGTTGGCAGGGAATGCGCAGAATTTGCTCAGTCAGTGGTCATTGCAGTATCTTTGCAGCTGGTGCTTCTCACAGTGCAGCAGCCCGGAGTGCATGGCTCTTTCACAAGATTTTGCTCAGGTCACAGGAGTAAGTCAGACTGGTGGTTTCTTCCTGGTGCTCCCCACTGCTCCAAAGCCCAGAAACTACATGTTCTGGGACTTGTAAAACTGCTTTATGTGCTCAGGAGAGGCCTAAGCAAAACTTAATCCAAACTACACAACTACAAGGTGGTGTGCACGTTGCCTGTGGTTAGTGTGCAATGCAGCATCTTGTGGTTCTTTTTTGCTTTGAAAGTTAAAGCAGGTCACATTTCAAAACAGGATCAATTTGTTTGTTACTGCAGAAAAATGCAAAATTAACCGAAAGTGAACATAAAACCCAATTTTTTCCGAATCCTCTAAAAATGGTGAATGCTCTGTGCTTCCTGCAATAGTTCCCCAAATTTTAAAGACACCCTTGTTCAGCACTATCTAGAAAATTCATCAGATGAACGCATTTTCCAAGTTTTGGCTTTGCTCTGAAAAATTTTGAAAGCAAATTTAGTGTGTATTTTTACTGTGACACTCGTTCCACACAGTACTATTTTTGTATGTGCCAGGCTTGGCACCTACCTCCATTATTGTTCAAGTTGTCCTGTGACATAAGCATCTCTTTTTCTTTTGTAGTTCTTTCCAACCTATCCTCCAGCAATGCCTGGAATGCCACCCATGCTTCCACATTCAGGTCCCTTTGGGTCACTTCAGGGAGCATTTCAACCGAAGGTACAGACTTCTTCTTCTGAAGGCTTTGTTCTTTTGCTGGGAGAGAAACTGTATTCAGAGTCGTGTCTCTGGTGATTTTGTAGCACATGGTTTAACTAGCAGAAGTGCAGCACAGGGTTGGAAGCGATCACCCCACAGATCTGTGAGCATCCTCTGCACAAAGCAGCCAACACTTGAGCAGAAATTTTCTCTTGGCACTACAGATTGTTCCTTGGAAAAGGACGTAGTGGTTCACTTGGGAGGTCGTCTGAAACTGGAGGAGGAGCATACAGTCAAATGCATTATTTGATTGAAATATTTAGAGTTAATAATAGACTGATGAGTCCCAAATCATTTTACAGATTTAACGATCTGAGATTGCAAAAGATAAACTGTGCTTATTCCCAGAAAAAAAAAAAAAAGAGAAATTGACTGTATGAGTGTGGGAACAATAGGGAGAGACTGCTCTAAATGGGGAGAGCAATTTGAAGGAGCTGAATTTTTATTCCCAGCTCCGACACTGTCTGACCTTGGGCAAGTCGCTTAAATCTTCTGTTCCTCAGCTTCCTCATCTATCAAGTTATTTTGCAGTGGGTTTTGTAAGGGTTGATTAATGCCTGCAAGCTTCTTGGAGATAGTGTGTATGAAAGGTGCACTGCAACTATAACGTATCATTACAACTGGCACTGATTGGCGTTTGGAAATGTTGCTTGCCATGATAACCACCATGAGTTCTGTGGTGTGCACTGCTTTTTTTTTCCTCCCAGACTTGTTCTTTTTATT
>VZTO01021945.1:48994-66683 GCA_013400615.1 Syrrhaptes paradoxus | reverse complement strand
ATACAGTCAAATGCATTATTTGATTGAAATATTTAGAGTTAATAATAGACTGATGAGACCCAAATCATTTTAAAGATTTAACGATCTGAGATTGCAAAAGATAAACTGTGCTTATTCCCAGAAAAAAAAAAAAAAGAGAAATTGACTGTATGAGTGTGGGAACAATAGGGAGAGACTGCTCTAAATGGGGAGAGCAATTTGAAGGAGCTGAATTTTTATTCCCAGCTCCGACACTGTCTGACCTTGGGCAAGTCGCTTAAATCTTCTGTTCCTCAGCTTCCTCATCTATCAAGTTATTTTGCAGTGGGTTTTGTAAGGGTTGATTAATGCCTGCAAGCTTCTTGGAGATAGTGTGTATGAAAGGTGCACTGCAACTATAACGTATCATTACAACTGGCACTGATTGGCGTTTGGAAATGTTGCTTGCCATGATAACCACCATGAGTTCTGTGGTGTGCACTGCTTTTTTTTTCCTCCCAGACTTGTTCTTTTTATTGACTATTCTTAAATGTACAGAAACTGTTAAATCCCTCCAAACAAGAAAGATGCATCATATCTATGTAGCATTTGTTTGAAAATGGAGCATTTACTCCGTTTGTAAGGTGTTGTGTGTTTAGCTTCCTTACATACTGTGATTTTAGAGATTTCTTATCTTGAACTGCATTTCCATAGAGCCCTGCTACTGTGTTAGAAGACTTGAAGGACCATCGCTGTAGCCAGACCGTGTCTCTGTCTCGTGTTTGGAAGGTCATTTCTGTGACCATAACAAGCAGGGCCGTGGGATGTGCTTCCCTTGGCAGTGTTGCTGACATCAGAGGAGGTCAGCAATTAGCAACTGCTGCAAATAAGGCCTCTTACAACCTTCCCACTTAATTTTTTTTAATGTAAGCTGGAATATTTCCTCGGTGTCCATCAAATCCTTTACGTTGTTTCCTGGATACATTACAAAGTCTCTACAATGGCTTTTTTCAACAAGAGTTGTGTACGGAGTGGCTACAGGCATTGAAGAGGAGCAGTTGCACCTAAGCAGAGGGAGCAAGAGGGACAAAACGTAGCTGTCCTGTGGTGGAGTTTGTGTTAATTGTTGCTGTTCTTGCAAGGGTTGCCAGGGTTCCCTACAGACCCCACAGTACAGCTGCCCAAATAAGGTGGAGTTGGCAAAATTTCGCTGATGTGAAGATAGGGTTCAGTGTTACCATAAGGCTGCTGTTAGTGAGGACCCCTGATAACACCCATAGCGTGCTCTTCTGGTTTCCATCGTCATTCCAGAGCTGTGCAGATACCATCTCACTGAAAGATACCATTAGACCAAAGAGAAGCAGTTACATAGCAAGAATGAAGAAGTGAGCACAGCCCCTGTGCATTTTTAAACAGTTCTCCGTGGTGTACCGTAACTAGCTTTTAATTCATTTTAATGATCGATCCATAGAGGTTTGCTAGCTGGAGTTTAAGCAGCACAAGGTCACACACTCTGGTTCAGTGGTTAATCCCTAGTGTCACTTGATGTCTGGACAGTGCTGTATTTGCATGCAATCTAACATCTGAAAAAAAAAGAGGGATAGGTTGAAAAATGGATCTGCTGCTTTGGCACATTATTTTCCAGTTTTCAAGAGGAGACAGAGCTGACCTGCTGGGCAAAGCCACTCTGTCATTTTTCCATGCTCTCTCCCTCCCAAGCTGTTTGACTAAAGCCTTCATAATCACTACAGACCTGATGATTTGGTTTTGGCATACCAAATCCTGCATTTCTTGCTTTCCAAAGCAGAGGTCTTGGTTTTGTTTTTCCCCTTCCCGTGTCAGTTGCCTACAGCTGTGCGTGTAAATCCACTGCACATAAATCCAGGCTGACGGTAAACTTCTCAGTGAGTTTCCCGAAGGCCATTTCTCACAAGCTAAGAACTTGAAAAGGTCAGAAGTATTTGGTTCACTTTGCTGGAGGAAGCATTCACATCTTTCTCCAGGGGAGAAGGGGACAGGATGACACCATGCTATTAACATGTTGTGATCTTAAAGCTCTTGCCTGTATGATAGCTGTAACTTATTTGCCACCTTATATATACCTCAGCTGTCAGACAGGCCCTGAGAGCCCGGAGCTGTCTGGGGAGTTCGTTGCCTTACCTACACACACGCACAGGAGAATTCTCTTTTTAATGAGTCTGGAAGTTACGTAGCCTTAGACAAATTAAAACCTATCTTTTCCTCCCACACCCGTGGTTTTACTCATTCCTTGTACAGTTTGACTGTTCAAAAACTACTGTAATTTGACCTAGAATTTGAGTGAAATAATCTCTTGGGGCATGAGGTTGAACCCCTCTGCACTTAGCTACGTGGAGGCACCAGGTGCAGTTGCTCTGGGAGTGGGAGATGGATGAGTGCCAGAGCGAGAAGACGAACGAGTTCTTGGGGATCATCTAGGACAGGGCAACAGGTGGGATCTGGAGGAGGAGGAACACAGATTCATTCAATGAGGTGTTTAATTCTTGCTGGAAAATGATGGGATAAAAAATGCAAAGCTATAAAAGACCCACAAGCACCTTCTAAGGTTCCTCATTTTGCCTGTCAAAGCAAATAGATGGGCTGTTGCCATTTTAGCCATTGTGTTGTCTGGCCCCAGCTGGAGAGGGGCCATGGTCCAATAGCTGCAATATGGGACTAAGATGCTCGAGTTGTCCCATTCCTGACTGTGATCCTGGTTGCTGCCTGAAACATGGAGGGAGTCAGTCCATTCTCTCTCCTACTGCCTGCCTGTTTTGTCTAAAGAATAAGCTTGGGGGGCAGGGACTGTCTCTTCCCATCCACTTGCATACCGCACAGCACAATGGGGTTGTGATTCCAGTGAGGCTTAGGGGTGCTGCTGGAATACTGTTACTGCTGCTAAATAATAATAGATGACATGGTGGTTAAACGCTGTTGGCTGTCAGTAAGAGATAACATTTAGCACTAATATAGCAATACGCGTGTTCAAAGCGCAGTACAAACATGGACTAATTAATGCCGTTAACATCAGATAGAGATGTTAAATGTACCGCTGGTATGATACAGTATTATTCATGCTCTATTCTTGTCTTTCAGACTTCAAACCCTATTGATGTAGCGGGTAGACCAGGCACAGTCCACCATACGCTGCTGCAGAAGACTCCAGGGGTAGGCAACAATACATAACCTTCCTTTCAGCTTTACAGTAAACGCAGTGATTGCTCATATAAAAAGAGAGCATCTGGTCAGTAAATTGGCCTTCCAGACTCTGAACGTGCAGTTAGGACGCAAGTTTCTTTTTCCAGTGAGACAACAGTAGCCTGCACCGGTCGTGAATACAAAGGGATGTATTGACTTCTTCAAAGAAAGTCAGAGGGAAGTGGGGCAGGAAACCCCTTTAAGGTCTTTCCCCTAAGGATTGCTTGGAGAGTAGTTGTATGTGCTTCACTTCAGAACAATTACAAAGTTTTGAAAAGCACTGGCACTGTTCGGTTACTGGCACGAAGCTGCTTTGTTTATCATAAAATTCTGCTGAGCTTGGTGCAAGGAATGAAAGAGAAGTTTTAAGCTTCCTTTAAGCCTTTTAGGTTTCCCGTGTCACAGGGGACTTCTCTGGAACATTGCTTTCTAAATGCTTTTATTTGATCAGAGGAAGGAAGTTCCCCACCTTTCTGGATATTGGCTAGTGTTAGAAGAACTGATTGTTTTATTTCTGCTTTTTCCATAGGTGTCAGACCCTTATAGGCCTCCAGTAAGAGTAAGTAAGGTTTGTGGGGGATTTTTTATACATATATATACACGCATACACTTCAAATATTGTGCATGTGCTTTTGAAATCTTAATGTGTCCAGTAGAAAATGTCATGCTCATCCTTGATTTAAAGCAAAGTGTTTTCACTAGTTCTTGACTGCTTCTGATTTATAATGTTTGGGTTGAATCACAACCCTCTTTTGCATCCGTTTCTGTGCATTAATAGTTCACAGTTTGAAATAAGGGTCACAGAAATAAATGACTGTGAGCGTGAACACTCAGTCACCAGAGATCAGATTCATGGTGGCTTAGGTCAATGTGTTTTATTTGTGCTTCTTATGTTCCACAAGAACACCCTACAGTGAGTACCGCAGCTCAGCTGAAAAACAGTAATTCGTTCAGCTGTGGCACTGCTCATCCCTGGCGATTGTTTGTCTGTGCCCTTTTCCTTCCCTAAATGCAAGCAGCCATAATAACCACACATGACTTGGCCTGCAGTGCAGCAGGGATGAATGAACAGGGCTCTTTGCAGAAACAGAACCGTTAACTATTAGTTGCTTTCTCTTAAGCATGGCATACTGTTCTTTGCTGCCATTTATTTTGGTTTGTGAAGGAGGGAGCGCAAGTAGGAAAGAACAAGGGAGGGATCTCAGGTCTCCATGAGATGAGGAAGATATCCCACGTCCCACATTCTTCCTGTTTGTTTCCTTCTTAATTTTAACATCATCTGCTGCAGTACAGAAAAAAATGTTGATCACCTATTGTGCCGTCTTAGTAATCAGCCTTTCTCTTTGCTTAGCTGCCTGTTTGACAGTAAGGGAAATGAAATGTTCTGTCTGATGTAGATTGCTAACGTATAAATTAATCTAAATTCTTGTGCTTTCCATTGCAGAAACCCGGGAAGTGGTGTGCGGTTCATGTACAGATCGCCTGGCAGATCTACCATCACCAGCAAAAGATAAAGGTAATTCAGACAGTTTCTGGAACAAAGCCAAGTCCTTTGGCTTAGAGATTATATTTAGTGAGTAATGAGCAGGAAGCAGTTACTGCTGGTGATTCTGAAGCTTGCCTGTATTGATTAACTAACACTTTCAATCCTTTAACATTTATCATAGCAACCGTAAAGTTTATCTTAGGGCACAGGGGTTGGGTTGAAGGGTAGCAAAATGAGCAGGAGATAGTACATGCACAGCTAGAAAGAGAGGAAAGGGAGGGGGAAGGTAATTTTGCCCCAAATCCATCTTTTTTATGAAACATACATGTTTAATGTCATTTCCCTTCTGTACCTCCTGTGGAATACGGAGTATTATCCCACTCATAATGAAATGACCAGTGCAGTGAAGAACGTATTGCAAACGAGGGAGCAGGCGAGTAGAGTGATAGTTACTGTATTCGAGGCTGCTGGGCTCTCTGCACTGCCGGGATGATGGGCAGAGGAAGGGGGTTTGAAACCCGAGTGGTACTAAGACATGCTGGGGTGCTGGTACAGGCTGGAAGTTTCCATGGCAGGCAGAATAGCTGATAATGGAACTTCTGTGGCATTTATTTTTTCATAGGTCCTGCTGTAGATTTTTTGTCCCATTAATGAAGATTATTCAGAGCTTAAGTAGGTGCACTGTAATTAGTGCTTCTACAAGTGGTGTATGTCCTTTTTTTTTTTTTTTGCAAGCAAGTATATAATCTTCAGGCTATTGAGAGAAGTTATATGATTTGGGTGCAGTTCTGACCATGCTCACTTCCATAGGGGAAGGATAAAAATAGCCTTTGGAGAAGCCTCATAGTTTTCTTTACCCTTCACCCCTTGTCTGCATACTGAGCTATGCTAGCTTCAGGAAGGGCATAGTCTAGGAACAGCTCTTTCCTTCCAAACCGGAGAAGCAAAACAGACGAGTCTGTCACCCAGCTCTCAAGACTTCTGTCGGCAGCTTTCCGCCTGCAGAGTATTTTTTGTCAGGCTGAGAGCTCCGACTGATCCTGGGGTGCAGCGTGCTCGGTGGATCACATTGCATGCTCCGCTGTGCCTGCTGAGGGGCTGAGAGCTCACTTCAGCCCTGATTCATGTGGATGAGGCAGGCAGCTGAGAGGCTGTGGAGCGAAATGGCCTTACAGATGCTGTCAGAGCACGACTGCCGTACGTGACCAGAGCCACTGCTGTCACTCTCGCTAACTCTCCCTGGCAGGGCTAAGCAGGAGGGAGCCTGAACTCTCTCTCTTTTTCTCCCATAAAAAAGCAGTGTATAATGAGATTGGTTTTGTATCATTTGACAGCAAATGCAGCTGGATCCCCACAAGCTAGAAATAGGTGGTAAACTTGACCTGTTCAGCAGACCTCCCGCCCCTGGAGTGTTTCCAGGCTTCCATTATCCACAGGATCTTGCCAGGCCTCTGTTTTCTACCACAGGTAAGGGAAGATCATCATTTGTTGCAAAAAAAATTTAAAAATAAACAGTCAGCAAATGTAATGTGTGCTTCTACAGGTACATATGCCCCAAAATTGAAGCAGGCTGGGTGGTTCATAGGGGTGTGGAGGCACTGGGGACGGGCTGGGCTGGGCTCTGCCACTGCCTCCAGTGCAGGATCCTCTGCACGTCACGGGGCTGCAGCCGTTGGCTCTTACCTTCGTGTCTGTGCAGCTGGTTCTTATGTGCCTGATTAATAGTCTGTAGAGTGATTTTAAAAAGCAATTTTGACAAAACACTTGAAAATGTTTCCATTGCACAGGATTGGAAGTGGCCCCAGTCTCTTTCTTGCTTTTATACTTGCCACATTGTTGTTCTCAGCTCCTTCACTCACCAAGTTTCTGTTGGTTTTCTGAAAACAAAGGGGTTTTGTAAAAGGAAGACTTTAATAACAACATTGAAAATATCACAGAAGATGTATTTGTGAAGTGTTTGGTTTTTAAATATAAAATCCCCTTATGTGTTTTGAAGTCCAGCAATCTCTAAGGTTTAAAACGGCATATTGAATTAAAAAAAAAAAGAATGAATTAAATACAGTTCATGTTGATCAATTGGTTTCCAATCTGTTGGAGAAGTAATTACAATTAATGCAATTAGCAAAGTGCAGTAAACTTCACTGGTCTGTTCTTGATGGCTCTGATCTCAGGAGACTGCAACTCTGCCATTCTGGTTTTAGAGGTCACTGGTACTATTCTTGTTGATTTCCATCTACCAAATGTTTTTTGTTTTCTTTCCAGGGCTTACCTTTCACCCTAGATTTTTTCAGATTTTCTTTCTGTCTTTAAGATGCCAGAGTCTGCTTTCTGTATGTAATTAATTGGCATCTAATGTAGTTTGCTTTCCTAACTTTACTCTGGTTTTATGATGCAGCATTGTACTCTGTTCTAGCTCAGTGCAGACATGGTCTTATTCAGCCTTGGTTCAACCCTGTTGAAATGAAGAAAGTTGGCAGTGTTAGGAATTTTGTCCCAAACATGACAGAAAAGCAACAGATTAAAATCAAGGTGAAACCTCTGTGAGAACTGAGTTTCAAATGCAGGCATTGGATAGCCTTCAGGAATTCCCCTGGTGGTTCAGTTTGTCTTTCCACCTTTATCTGTAGATAGATGTTCTTAACCATCAAATGTGTGTTTCCGCCACGTATAATCAGTGCTGATCATAGCTGTACATTTTAGGGTGTTACCCTGCATTTTGGTGTCTGTAAGGGTACTTTGATAGTATGGGGCCAAAATATTTGTTGCATCTGTTTGGATGGATAAGCACAGCTGATGTACAAACCTCTGATTGTTTTCCTATGGCAGTTGTTTCCTTATCTGTGTCTTCAGAATGTCCTGTACTGTCATTACAACAATGCTTTTTCATGTATGGTAGAGTTGCCCCTAACAGGCAGGAAAGCATCAGTCCAGTTCATATCTTGAGCTTTTTCTCTCAAAGATGCAAGCATGGCTTCCTTCTCCATGCATAAAAGCAAGAAGGGAAGTAGTATGGAATAGATACATTAAAGAAGGCAAATTAATAGAAAACTTTCACTAGAGATAAACAACTGTACAGCAACTTGTCCGTGAGTATATTAATCACAAGAGCCATCACACGGTAAATCTAGGTAAAGAGTGCTATCAAAGTGAACAAACATTGCAGCAGTAATATATAGATAAATAAATCTTTTACTTTGCAATATCCGAGGCATTCTTCTCACCTTATCGAACAAGCGTGCAGTTGATGTGAATCATTGGTTCTGCTGCATTGCCTAGTTACTGTGGGAGACATAAGTTATCTTAGGGCCACCTGTCTTCAGGACGGATGTTCAGCTGCCTGGCAGACGCTATATTTAATAACTACCTGACAGCCTGCAATGCTGCTCCTGGCTTTCTCCGGAGGATTTTTTATTATCAGCCCATGTAGCTGAGTTTGTAAGCCGTCTCCTTCGAAGAAATCTCCCATCCATTATACACCTTCTGAAATCTTAAAGGATTAGAAAGATGACAGTCTCCATCCGTCTTGAAGCATTGGAGCAGCCAGAATGTTTATAGATAACTCCAGGTCTCATTGCTGTGGTCTCTCTTAAGTTTCCTCAACTCATTTTCTGGCTGCTTAGGTTTGTGGTGCCCAAGCTGGTGAGGGACACGTAGCACTGTCTCCCTCTCTGGTTTTATCGTCTGCTCATGTTCTGGACACATGAATGCATTTTGCAACAACCGTCTGTTGTTGGGCTCTGTCACCAAGGAAGACCAGCTCAGGGACTGGTTTGCCTCTGTAAAATGCTGTCTGGTGTTTGTTCGGGATGCAGTTTTTCCTGTGCATATTAATTTCTTCCCTGCATTTCCTCCCACTTTTGCTGTGACCTTCCATGGTGTTATCAGCACTGACAGTGTATCATGGAAACATGCATTTGATGTGGCTTGGAGATGAGGGGCAGGAACTTCCCAGAGCAGGTCCGCCACTGGTGGGAATAATTCGTCTGGGCCACAGCCAAGGCAGAAGTCTTTGTGGTGAAGGTGACAGGAGAGCTGGAGTGCCAGGTGGGAGGAGAAGGATCATAATCCTCTTGCCTATAACAGAAAGTTAACACTTGAGAAAGCAGTGACTGGGTGAGTCAGCTGTTAGTGAAGACCCCATGTTCATGCCCAGTTTGGCTGCTGATGTTTGCTAGAGTTGACCTGTTACTCTTCCCAGTATTAAGGGAGGTTAACTTTTACCATCAAAATACATGAGGCAGGAGCACTGAAAAGCTTTATTTAGGTGTTTTTCTGTTTTCTACATGACTTAACATGTCCTTGGCAAAGTGCTGCTTCTGTCATTGTGTGGAATTACTGCTTTCTAACAAAATGAGACAGTTAATGCACAGGCGGGGCAGGTCTGGCTTTCTGCAAGGGAGGCAGAAGTTGTGTTTGCATCTGAGCAGCGTCGGAAAGTTATGATAGTTGCTAGTTCACCTCTGTCTGCAGCAGCAGAAATACTGGCAGGGAGGAGGCACAGAGAGGATGTTCAGAGTCTGAACAGTTGGAGAGGGCTGCTCTTGTCAGTGCAATACTGGAGCCACAGATTAACGTTTTGTCACACGCATCTGAAACATGAATATTCAGAAGTTTGTTTCAGGTGCAACCTGAAAATCGTCTGTACTAATCTTCGGGGATGAAAGCCAGGCCCATGAGATTGCCCAAACACTCTGTCATTTGCAAGGTACATGGTAGTTAGTGTTCCTCCAAAAACCTAGTGGCAGGTGACCTCAGTGCTTTTCACACGGCAGTTGCAAAGTTCAGGTTTGCATGTGTCTGGCTGCGAAGGAAGCAAATCTCTCATTGTCTGCTCTGAAAGGAGAGCAG
Organism: Syrrhaptes paradoxus; assembly: GCA_013400615.1. Classification (NCBI taxonomy): domain Eukaryota; kingdom Metazoa; phylum Chordata; class Aves; order Pterocliformes; family Pteroclidae; genus Syrrhaptes; species Syrrhaptes paradoxus. Next base: position 57,175 of record VZTO01021945.1, on the reverse strand, counting down.
AATTTACTGCACCAGCCTCGTCCACCTTGAAATACAGGACAGACCAGCTTGTTTCAGCCGTCATTACACCTTTCTTCAACCTCATGTAATCCAGCATGCTCAGCAGTGGTGTGGCTTTCCCGGGAGGTGGCATGGCACCACGGCAATGAGCAGTGTCTAGGAAAGGGGAGAAGTGCCGCAGGGAGAGCCTGTGGGTGCAGAGACAGATGTGAGAGCTTAGATGGAGCTCTCATGGGAGAGGCATGATGGATGTTCCCTGCGTGCCTGTCATTAACTGGTGTTTCACACAGACTGTAATCAGTCACTTCCGAGCACCTTCTGTCTGGGCCCGTAACCTGGGCTGACCCTTGTTAATGTAAACACAGTGTAATGATGGAAAAGGCCAGACAAAGAGATCCGCTTCCTCATTACTACAGGTGAGGCACCACTCAGTGCAAGATCTCCTCCTGCCTCCTAGTGCCCACAGACTCCTTTAAAAGGCACTCGAAGGAATCCTGCCTGCAGCTTGCTGGGATGGAGGTTGGGTCTTGCCCTGCCTTTGCTGTGTCTAACTCTGGCCTGTGCCTCTGCATCTGGTTCTTCAACGTGATGGCCAGGACCTCTGGGTGTGCAAGCAGTCACTTGCCGCTGAACTAAAAGGGACCTTATTCTCGCAGGTGCGACACATCCAGCCACCACCCCGTTTGGTCCTTCACCTCACCACAGCAGTTTCTTGCCCACTAACCACTTGGCAGGTAAGTGTAAGTAAACACTGCCTTCACCTTACACCTCTGACCCGTCCTGGCTCCTGGTGTGGTCCTGCCTTGCGGTGCTGTAGCACTAGGGGAGGGAGAGGCTTAAACTGTCACAGGAACCAGGAACCAGGAGCTGACGATTCTCGCCATGTCCCTGCCCGTGGCAGGGGGGTTGGAATTAGATTAAGGTCCCTTCCAACCCAAACCATTGCATGATTCTCACCCATGCCAGCTTCCCAGCACAGCCCCTCTGCTCTCCTCCAAAGGAGAGGGGCAGGACGAGCAGCCCTTCTCCTGCGAGAGGAGAGGGCATTGCAGAGCAGGCAAGTCTGTCACTGCTGGGACACTGCACAGGAGCTGAGATGTGACCTGTAGAGTTCTTCTGTGCTGCTGAATGTGCCCAAGGAAATGGGGAAAATTTATGCAAAGGTACCTCAAACAACACACAGCTTAAAATGGACTCCTGTACCGTTTCCTACCTACAAAAGTTCTTTAATAAAGTTCAGTGAACAGTTGCTGGCAAATAGCTGTTCTGCACGTTTTGCCAGCCTTTCAGTTTCCTAATTGGCAGTAAGTAGAGCCTGATTTTCTCAAATTTCCTCATTTTAGAAGCTCACAAGCAGCTCATTGCCAATTAAAGTTCAAGCTCTGTTGATTAATGTTTTAGTAACACTTGTCCAATCAGTAAATGTGGTATGCCACATGACCTAGTAGACTTTTTTTCTGTTGCAAATACCCAGATTTACATCAATTCCTGAACATTCTGTCAAAATTAACTGTATCTCTACGGAGTCACTCAACTACTTAATATCAAAGTGAAAGGGCAAGAACAGCTATTTAAAAATAAGTAAATAAGTAAATAGCTGTTTGCTTAAAGATCCAAGCTATTTATCCAAGATCTGTGCTATTTGCCTTGATATTTTAAATATAGGAGAGCAACACACTGCCTGTAACATGGCAAGTTAGAGACCTTAAAAGGACAGTCAGAAAGCCAGTGGGCAGACAGAGGAGTTGTTTAGAGATGGAAAGAGAACAAGTACACTGGTGCGGTTTAACCCATAGCAATCTCTGGAGTGCAGAAACCTGAGTCAGGCTGTATCCACTCAGAAAGGAATCTCTTCTGATGATGGGCACTTTTAATGAAAAACAAAGGCAGGACTTTTTATAATGACAAGTGGCAGTAGCCGAGTAGTCAGATACTTGACAAGCAAAGGCAAGATTCATCTTTTGCCTCAAAGAAACTTCCCATCCGTTTGTCATAGTAGCTCCTAAGACTGCACTATAATTTCCACCACCACTGGGATCAAGGAAGCTATGATGGGAGAGGAATTTTGGCACAAACAAGCCAAAGTTAGTTGGTGTAAGGATGGATGGCCGTAGCAATTAGCTTAGGACTGTCTGTGCGCTGTTACAAAGAGGGTAGGAAGCTGTATACAGAAACAAGAGTGAAACAATGCATCCCCTCAATATGCCGACTGAGGAGCCTGCTGAGGTTCTTCTTTCAAGGCAATTGCAATGCTTCTACTATTAGTACTGGTAAGGAAGGAGAGTTATAGCTCAGCAGCAGCCACCCTAATTTCAGCTATTAGACCTTAATTTCTAGCTCCCCTCGGACTGGCATGCAAAAGTTTTTTGCAGCACCTGTTTGCAGAGTGAGCACTGAATCCCTTCTCCGTTTTAACATGATGGGAATTTTCTGTGCAAAGAACCTTGCAATGAGAAGGATCAGCTTAAAGTCTGGCTTAATCCTCCTTGGATTCAGACCGTTAAGAAGGGGAGGGGTGCATTTCATTCTCCAACATTCTTGGCTAAATGCCTGCTAAATCCCTGTTTGCCTTTCCAGATCCATTTAGCAGGTCAAGCACCTTCAGCGGCCTTGGGAACTTAGGCAGCAATGCCTTTGGAGGATTAGGCAGTCATGCTCTGAGTAAGTACTGGCTGGGTTACTGCAGACAAACATCCCTTCCAGAAAAGCCACATGCTAATATTTACAGCAGCTGGTGGTAGTTTTTAAAGAAGTTTAATTCCTAACCTCCATTCTCCTATCTGAAAACACTGCACCTAAGATTTCCAGGTCTCTGCGGTGGGAGCTTTTCCGCATGTCACAGGCATCACTAGCTGTGCTCTGTGTCTCCTCGCTGCTGAAGGTTGGTACCTTGTGTGCTCCTGGAGGTGCTGGGGCTGCAAGACCCCACCAAGCTCTGGGACCCTACAGGCATCTAAAGTAACACCCTTCAATGGCAAAGACACATAGTGAAACAGCTATTGATACTTCTCCTGATTCAGCCTGTAGGCTTCCTCTGTAACCATTGTCAATTACCTGTATAAAACTATTTTTCTTCAAAGATGTTACTTGTAGGCAAGACATGCTTGAGAGCCAAACATAAGAGAGCATGCTTTTGCATCTCATGGTGCAACAGGAATCAGTTGAAGATTTGTGTAGGAGAATCAAGTGACCGTTCTGAAAAGCCTACAGCCAAGCTGGTTTTATACACACACATACATACCACCAAATAGTCTGATTTCTTTAACAAAAAAGTCCCTGAATCCTCAGCTGCAGGCAGCTGATTGCTTGTAACTACCCACAAATTAGTTTCTGCCAGTGAGAGGAGCTGAGGAAAAGTACTGCTTTTGTGCTGGAACCCTTGCTGGGGTGGGGGGGAAGAGGAGCTGGGCATTTTCAGTCATCTCTGAGTTATTCAGATTTATAGTTAAAGCTTCCTCCACCAATAGCCTTAAAAGAGCTGGTGGATCTTACACCCAGTCTTGGAGGTACCTGCTAGTAGCTCCCCCTCACCATTAGCTCCACATGAAAAAGTCTTGAAAGGACAGTTCTGGTTGTGGTTAGCATTGTGACAAATGTATATGTAATTATTTGGTTTGAATTATTTTTAACTTTTCCTCCCCTTGCCATTATTCTAGCTCACAACAACATTTTTACTCACAAAGATGGCCCAAACCTGCAGAATTTCAATAATCCCCACGAGCCATGGAACAGACTCCATCGGACCCCACCATCCTTCCCAACACCTCCACAGTGGCCCAAGCCCACCGATTCTGAGCGAAGCTCCTCAGTGACAAACCATGACAGAGACAGAGAGCGGGAGCGAGAGCCCGAGAAGAGGGATCTTTCTCTGAGTAAAGACGACAGAGACAAAGAGAGGTGAGCACCATGTGCTTTTGAGTACTTTCTTCTGGGCCTCTTTTTCCTCTAATTTTTCTGATCTTAAAATCATCTTTAGAGCAAAACATTGCTTGTCTTGAAGCAGCTGATAGGCCTCTTCTTCAGACAAGCACGCGTACTAGCAGCACAAAAACCCCTCTTTGCATTCTAGGATTTGTCTGCTGTGGAAATATGGTAAGCCGGTCCCCACTAGTAAGTTAATAAAAAGCACCAGGCTGAGGAAATGAGCGTGTCGCTGGGTATACTTGGTTGTTTTCAGTGCAGCTGCTTTAGGTTTGCTGTATATTCTGTAATCATGAAGGTGGCATTGTGATGGATGCTTTGGAGACAGTCATAGTTCTCATTAATGTACAGATATGCTGATGAATTCAGATGTTAGCTGGACATTAACGAGATAAAAATGCAAATGCCTGTATCTGGAGCAGTGTGCATGAATCCATTAGCAAATCTGATTTTTAAAAAATTGCATTGTAGACAAACCCTTATTAACGATGACAGGACTGTATCACCTGGGCTATAGATACTTCATTAGCTTCCAGTTATAAGATTTTGAAGCTGTAAAGCCCTTTATATTTCAGAGCGTGGTCTCCAACAGGCTACTTCTTTGTAGGCAGTAACAGCCTGCAAGCCTTAGATGTGTGTATTTGACTAGTGAGGGGGGGGTTCATGGTTTGCCCAGAGTGCTTTTAATGAGATCTTCAGGCAGTGCCTGTGAACAAGATGATATGGAAGCAATAGGCTGAAAATCATCGTGCTTTAAATGTTAAATTGTCTGACACCCTTGCATGGATTCAGATGGAAGCTCCCTTCTTGGCTTTAACGTAATTCATTTGCAAACGAAGGTTACTTCACTCTCAAGAGTTCATACAGGGGTTAACATCTCTATTACATTTCTGTTAATACAGTTTAAACCATCCCCAGCATCCCTGTCTGGACGTGGTTTTAAAAAACCACATCCTTGACCAGCAATCAGGACTGCCACAGAGGAGGAAATCTGGGTTAGCAAATGTAATCATAAGGGATAAATACTTACAGAACTCCCCAAAACACCTCCAGCTTTCAGCACTCAGGTCTTACAGCTCTCGAAAGCAAACCCAGCATAAAACTCGGGTATCAGCAAGCCTCTCAGCTCATAATGCAGTTCTCTCAATCACACCATCATACTTTGCGTTTAAAGCATCTCTCATTCAGAGCAAAGTGCTTTTAAAAGGTGAGTATTATTTATTCTCCTCTTTAAGAGGTGTGAGTAACTGTGACTAACTGGCTTGCTCAGAGATAGACATGCAGTTAGAAATGTGAACCCTCGTGCCTTTCTCTAAATCATGGACATGGTCATCAAACCCTTTGTTCCTCCTAGCAGGTCCTCTTGAAACAGAGGTCAATTACTCAGTTTCGTGGCCTATTCAATGATTTTTTTTTTCTTAAGCACTTACCTGCCAAAACTGCCAACAACAAAAACTCTCCTGCAGCTCCACAGGAAAATAAGCATCGTATTATGTCTGCTTCCAGTCCATGAGGCTGTCTTGTGAAGGACCCATGTACGTTTCTGTAGGCATCTGTTTTGTGTGCCTCAATTCATGTTTTAAGAGTGTTACAGCCAAGACAACCATTGTCTGGCAGCAGCATGTATATGTAACCAAACAATAAGCATCTTTTTTTAAAAAAAGCTGTCTAGAATTCTTCTTTCCCTACATTTTTCCATGAAGTGGCCATTCTCTTAAGGTGAATATACTGTTCTTTCAAATGCATCCCCAATTTAGTCCCCAGATTTCTGAACTTTAGCATTTTTTTTCTGTATAGCATGTAAAGGAAGGTAGCACGTATCTTCTAGTGTAGCATCGCTGCTATAGCTGATGCTAGCAAAGCTTTTCAAACCATTTTCTGAGTGATGTCAAATCACACAGCTAGACACCGCACTATGCATGTCCAGCATCACATGTATGTTTGTTCACACAAAACCAAGGGTGTCTGTTCTCTCTTTTCACAGAGACCTCATGGATAAGAACAGACATTCAAACAGATCCTCACCGGCATCGGCTCCAGTGACACATCAGATAAGCAATCTCATCCGCAGCAACAGCCAAACCTCCAGTGATCCCATCAGGCAAGTTAGCCTCGGTGAAAGGGAAAGGTCCAAAGAACCCGAGCGAGAGCACCCTGACCGGCTGAGGGAGCCGCCCATAGCAGAACACAAGATTAAAGAGAGCCGTTCCCCAGTGAAGGAAACTCCAAGCCATGATAAGAGACCCTCCGAGGACAACACAAAGCCAGTAATCCAGTCTGTGTCCCCATACAGCAAACCTGCGCTAAGTGAGAGCTTAAAGCTTACCAATCTAATGAGCAAGGACATGGAGAGAAAGACAGAGCTTCCCAGCGACCTCCAGAAGATTAAGAATGACATCAAAGTCAAAGAGGAGAGGAAGGAAGACAGTGATGTGCTGGTGGTAGGGTCTGAGCCTTCCCAGCACTCTCGATCAGTGGAGCATCCCCCACCACCCACTTTGCATGGATTATCATTGCCTCACTCGATGGCTGCCTCTATGCCCATCTCCATGGGCAGTGTGCACCAGATGAACAACATGAATGTTCTGGACCGCAGCAGGATGATGACCCCGCTCATAGGCATGAATCCTTTGTCAGGAAGAGAGAGGCTGCCACACCCTGGATTTTCTTGGGACCCGATGCGGGACCCATTGCGAGATGCCTACCGGAGCTTAGACCTGCACCGTCGAATGGACTTCCAGCTCCGGACGGATCCTATCCATAGGTTCCCTACTGCCTCTGGATTTTATGACCATGACCGTTCTTATAGAGACAGGGAGCCACACGACTATAACCATGAAAACCTTCTTGAAGCCCGCCGAGAGCAGGAGCGGTTGCGGCAAGTGGAGGAAAGAGAGCGCTTGCACTTACGAGAAGAACTTGAGCGTGCCAGAATGCACCACTTGCACTCGTCCCCCATCGAAAGTCACCTGGCACACGTGCCATCCTTCATGCCTCATTTAAGCGGGATGCATTACCCCAGACTGAGTCCATCCACTGCCATGCACAATGGGATTTTAAATAGGAACCCGCCAACCGCCGCGCTGAGCGCCCCACCGCCTCTGGTACCAGCGAGCAGCACCAGACCTGCCTCCCCACGCAGGACTACTCCACTCACAAACTCAGAGTCCAGGGACTATTCCCCCTCTAGGAACCCCAAAGAAGTAGAGGCACGATAGTCCCCAACATTGAATTTTAAACTCGCCTGTACATAAAACAAAACAAACAAACAAAAAAACCAACAAACAGGAAAAAAAACAAACAAAAAACAAACCTTTTACAAAATGCACTGCTGTAAACTTTTTTTTTTAAATGTAAAATTTGTAGAAGTTAAGCACATTTCCATAAATAACGGGGTCGGGGTGCAGACTTTCCATCAAGAAGGTTGCTGAGAATGGGAATTTAATATATAGGTATTGATTTTTGTTTTTGTTTTTTGTTTCTGTGCTAAAAAAAAATGAGTTTAAAAATATCAAGTTTGTACATTTTTTCCCAAATGTGAGAAACATTTTTAATGGATTTGTATTTTTTTTAATTTTGTGCTCTTTATTCACTTAAAAAAGAAGAAATTTTGCTTTTGTTTTTAGTTAAATTTGCATTTTAAAGGCCTCAGATCCTTAAGAAAAAAATACCCAGGGTTTCTTAAAAGTATTATTTATGGAAATACTGTAGTTTTACAGTCCACTGTGAGGTTCCCTTCTGAGGCCAATTGATCACTTACCTTGGTACTTTGGAACCGAAGTTACAGATATATATTAAAATATTAATAATAATAATAATGTACAAAACTGTTTGTTTTTTGCCTTATTATATTATGCAGAAATTTAAGAGGAATTTTTTTTGACTTCTTGTTTTAAACAAAAAAAAAAACAAAGAAAACAAACTGTAAATATTCTGTTAATATAAATGTACACCAATATTAAATTCTTAACATAGGTAGACTTTATAAAAATGGTTTCTAGAACCACTCTGGTTATTTGTTAACATGGTTACAACTCATACTCTTGTCACAGTCAGAAATTCACACTCAGAAAGCTAAGTACGGCATATATACTTCAACTATGCAAGAACTTGGAGGCAGGTCTTAGTGGATGTTGGGGGGAGGAAGGTTTAAAAAAAAAAAAAACAAAACCCAAAAAACAACCAACTCACAACTATGGAGACAGAATGGAAATGGCATGTGAACAGGAAGAAGGATGCTTGTGTTTAACAAAAAAAAAA
>VZTO01021945.1:17423-48672 GCA_013400615.1 Syrrhaptes paradoxus | reverse complement strand
TGTTTTTAGTTAAATTTGCATTTTAAAGGCCTCAGATCCTTAAGAAAAAAATACCCAGGGTTTCTTAAAAGTATTATTTATGGAAATACTGTAGTTTTACAGTCCACTGTGAGGTTCCCTTCTGAGGCCAATTGATCACTTACCTTGGTACTTTGGAACCGAAGTTACAGATATATATTAAAATATTAATAATAATAATAATGTACAAAACTGTTTGTTTTTTGCCTTATTATATTATGCAGAAATTTAAGAGGAATTTNCAAAACCCAAAAAACAACCAACTCACAACTATGGAGACAGAATGGAAATGGCATGTGAACAGGAAGAAGGATGCTTGTGTTTAACAAAAAAAAAAAAAAAAAAGAGAGACTGAATTTTTTTGTACAAACACAAGGGACAGTTCGTCAAGGAAAGAGAGAGACACACGCTCCTGGAAGGGAATTTTGGTTTCCTACTTTTCAAGCTGGCAAAAGCAGATGGAACTGGCACAGTACCATGCGGCAGACCCTTTCCTTATTTTTTTTTCCTTTTTTTTTTCTCTTTTTTTTGTGTTGTGGGCAGGATCGCTGGCAAGCAAGGACAATTTTCCGTGGACCCCTTGTGCTAATTGTGCAGTGTTCTTATTGGAATCTGTATACAAGACAAAGTAGAATTTTAGGAGTGCAAAAAAAAAGTCTAATGGTTGATTAAAAAAAAAAGAAATTCTGATATATTATCTATAGTACATGAAGACCATAAGCAAATGTTTGTTTCAGTGTGGTTCTGCCTTGAACTGCTTTTTGGCATGATTTATTTTTTATTTCCAATTTTACTTTTCATCCATATGTAAATTTTGCCATGTTTTACTTGCTGTACCATCCCCCCTCCCTTATTTTATTTTTCAGTGTCCATGTTTTATATATCCTGGGCTTTTTCTCTCTAGTTAATTCAGCCATCCGCTACTATTTTCTTGGCTCTGTAACTCTTGTTTCCCCCCCCTCCCCATCCTCCCCCCTGCACCCCCTGTAATTTTAAACATTCAGTTTCCTTGTAGATCAATGAAGATAAATACAACATTGATTTTGGATGAAAAAGGCAGTCGAGTGTTTGTGTGTCGTAGCCAGCGCTGTTGACTCGGAGGCTAATGGTTTATCGACGGCGTTTCGGCAGCTGGGAGGAGGCAGCCGGCAGCTGACGGAAGGGGTTGGTGCTGGGAGACAGATTTTATTTTGGTTGTGGATCTTTCCCAGCAGAAGGAATATGGCCCATAAAAGGCTTCGGAGGCAGTGGCTGTGGCGGTCAGGACGTGGGAGGAGCGCGGTGCTCCCCAGCTCTGCGGCAGCCCCCAGCCGTGGCCGTGGCGCGGGGGCACCCGGGCTCTCCGCACCTCCTGCGCCCATCTGACAGTTCTTTGCTGGGGGAAGAGAAGGGCGGAAAAGGACACACAGCCCCTGTGCAACAGCTTGTTTGAAAGGATCTGCTGCCGGCATCGCTACGGGAGGGGTATCGCCTCAAGCGCAGCTCTCCACGTGCATTTTCATTTGCGTCCCCAGCTCCTGCCGTAGGCTGAGAGCAGACATCTGCAGGGGGATGGAGAAGTGCTCTAAGCCCCCTTGCTCTCGGTAACTGATTTAACAGTGGGCGACTGCGCTTTAACAGCATGTTACAGCTTCTGTTTTTAAGTTTGCGTATGACTAAATTACCAAGCATAAAAAAATAAAATGAAATAAAATAGCAGGGTCCTTAATCTGATGAAAGGAGGCTTAAAACAAAATAAGCGTTAAAAATCAGCACCTGCTCTGCCAGCTGAAATTGCAGGAACATAGAACACATGGTGGAAGTGAAAAGTGTGTTGGATTCAGCATAGAGATATTTGTAATGCTGGTTTGGGGGGATTGTAATTCTTTCCCAGTGCCGTTGTCCAATGTGGCATCTTGCTGGACACCACCTCTAACACAGACCTGCATAGATGAACCTCCCCAGCCTCTGTCAGAAGGTGTCCATAGCTGCATCTTCCCCGTGCAGATAAATGCCAGCAAAGGGGTTTTAAATTTCCCTTCAAAGAAATATTTAAAAGCACTGTACCCTTTGGAAGCATTTGGTCCGTGTACGATTTAAAAAGTGAGCATTAAATCAATGCCGTGCTCCCCTGGCATCCCTGAAGGGTTGCTTATTGCAGCCACGCTGGTGCCAGAAGAATTCATCATGACTGATGTTGCGGCAGTCGGAATATTAAAAGAAAATCAGTGATTTGCCATTTACTGTATTAGGAGGCATTGCTCTTATGCTTTGGGAGGATGACCCATCAATAATGCTGCACTACAGTGGGATTCCTGCGGAATTACACGGTTCCAAGTATCGGCCTTTTCACAAAGTGGTTCATCATGATTAATGGTATTATTACCTAAACAGAGAAACTAATTAATTCAGCCTTATTCCTTTAAGCCACCCCAGCTGAGCCTTCTTCTGCTAAAAAGAGCTGCTACAGAAGGACTTCCTGGGTTTTATGCATTTCTACCACTGTTGAGCTTTCATTTTGTGCAGTTTTTACCATTTTTATTCTCCTTTCAGCCGTCTCCCTAGAGACTTCCCTCAGTCCCCAACAAAGGGTGGGATTTAGCAAACAAATGTCAGCGGGTGGGAGGAAGAGGATGGGATGTGTAAGGTTCACTGCTTGCCTCAGGCAGACAATTTTTAAAAGATGCTCAGGAAGGCATTGGGGGGAGACCAGCTCTTGCACTTGTGTTATCTTGTGTCCAAAATGTGGTGGCATGGGCCAGTGCAGCTCGGTGGAAGGAGATTTGGTGTGCACCCTCCTCGGTTAACAGTCTTGGACTGGTCAATAAAATGGGTGAATAACCAGGAGAGTGTGGAGTGCAGGAAAAAGCCAATCTGCAAAGCTGTAATGAACCTGCAGATTACTTGTCAAAAATATTAACTGTTATTTGACAAAAAGATCTAGTACTTACCTAAAAAAAACAAGCTTTATTGCCTAAAATAAGCATATGGGAATTGTCCATTCCAACCTTTATAGATACCATAAATATTTAGTGGGAGTTAGTGGTGACCCCAAGTTTCACAAATGAAGGGTTGATGCAGGGGAACCCCAAGACTCCGCAGCAGCCGGAGCTGCCGCTGTCAGATCTGCAACGCCAACATCACCTGGGTCCAGAGGAGGGAAAGCACAAGAAGCCAACTAGACAGAAATGCAATTTCCTGAGAGATTAGACGAGAGCAAGAGACACCAGCCTTGCTTCAGGCGGGCTGGCAGGAGCCAGAACGAGAGGAGAGGCAAATCAGCAGTGCGCAGCTCGGGCTGGAGACAAGAAGCCCTCGACGGTGGGGAGAACAGGGTTTGTGTTTGCTTTGGCTCATATGGAGCAAAAAAAGGAAACCTTTCCTTTACCTCCTTCAGGAAATTCCTTTTTGCCAAAGTCTTAGGAAAAGAGTTGTGTTGCAGTTCTGGGGGGCATTGTGGTAGTGGTCTTGTGAGAGACCCAGCTGGCATTGCCCATCCCTGGAACTGGGCTTCCCCCACCGCGGCGGCTGGGTCTTCCCGCACACCCCTGACAGAGCTTTCCCCAGTGCTCCTGTGTCCCCTCACACAGGCAGGGTGCTTTGGGAGGAGGCTAACCAAGGAAATGGAAGTGCCTGGAGGGGTTCAAGGCCAGGCTGGATGAGGCTTTGGGCAACCTGAGCTAGTGGGAGGTGTCCCTGCCCATGGCAGGGGGTAGAACTAGATGATCTTTAAGGTCCCTTCCAACCCAAACCATTCTGTGATTCTGTGGTTCTATGAAATGCGGAGAAACGGGGCGTTGGCACACAGATTTAGCACTTTCACTCAGATCCTGGGTAGCTGGTAGCCAAGGGCTTGGCTCAGAAACACAGGCTTTAGGGAAGAGTGCGGTGGGTTGCGGCTCAGCCTCAAACACGGCATCACTGCGGGCGCAGCCCCCTCATGTCCACCCACATCCCCCCACTGAGGCTGCAGCTCTCTCATACCACCGAGGTCGATATTTTGCCAGGAAAACACCTTTCCCAGCTGGGCACTGTGTTACGTGAAACCAAATAAAAAGCGGGGAGCAGGGGAGAGCTGCAGCGGGCCATAATAACAGGCTGCCATTTCTGAACATAAGGGGGGAAAAGACAAATCAAATGGTGTTTTGAAGTTTAACTTGGAAAATATTTTTCCGAGTCCTTTGAGGGACATGTGTGTGAAGGGACGGGGTGGTCTCTGCTCGCCCCCAGCCCTGTCGCCGCGGCACAGCTGGAGACTCCCCGGGGCAGCAGCGGGGACCTCCTTGCAGGTGTCGCACAGCAATTTCTTTGTCTTCTCACAAAAACCTTCTGCTCCATTAAGCTTCCCTAATTGCTGCATTTATCATCAGCCATTTTCTGCTTGTTCTCTTCCTCATTCAGCGAGGATGTGTCAAAACAGAGATATACGCGGCCGCCCCTCGCCGATGGAGCTGTTGGCAGGCACCGGCTGCTCAACTGGCTGTCCAGCAGAAGGTCCCTCGTCACCGACTCGAAGGTGACTTGTGTGTCACACAGATCATAGCCACCGGGCCACGCTGGCCGGGTGTCAGGACCTTTGCACTGAGTCTTGATAAATAGCTGGAAGGAGGAAAATAGAGGGCTTGTTTTTTGACTCCAAACCCAACCAGCTTCATCCTCCTGCTCCAGCTGCTGGCAGGGATCCACGCAGCGACCTGCAGCTGCCCACAGCGGGGGGAAGCCCTGTGTTTCCCCCCCCGAAGGCAGTTTGAGGAGCGGAGGGTGTATCAGGCACCCAGAGGAGAGCAGGGCACAGCTCACACCCATCGGTCACACACCACACGTCCAGCAGCAGCAGGAACCGCGGCAGCGCAGCGCTGCAGCTCCTCGGGGCCGGCGGGTTCCTGTGGCTGGTTTGCAGAAGAGCTGTCGCAGTACAAGAAGCCGTAATTAGCTCTTCTGCAGCATTTGCTCACAGTTTTATCAAAACACTTTTGCTAATAAATATTATTCTTTCAGGAAAAGGAGAACACTGAAGGAAGTGACCAGCTTCCCGTCAATGCTCCGCTCCTGCCGCAGCCTCTCCCCTCCCCAGCACCTCCAGCCCTTGGAGAGCCAGTGCCCAGTGACGGTGCCCAGCCGCGCCGGCAGCGGTGGGATCGCTCAGAGAAAACCGCAGAACAGGAGAACTCTGTGCAAACCCAAATTCAAATGCTGGCCCGTGAGAAACACCATGGTGGGGAACTAATTTGGGGAAGCTTTTAGGTTTCATTATTCAAAAATCTTTCTTTTCTTTTTGAGTGCTATAAAATAGTGTCATAAAATAGCACTCAAAAAAAATTACTCCAAAAACCCCAAGACGAGAGTGATTTTTGAGAGACAGGTGGTTTGTTGAAATAAGAAAGGAATGAATAATTTTAGCTGGAGAAGGAATGGGCCCAGCTAACACCACATTAGAGCCTCGTGCTGGGTGAGACCAAGCCTCGGGGGGTTGGGATCTCTTCCACATTGGTTTAATGGTACCAGGAGAGTGGAGATGCTGGAAATTCCTTTTTTCAGTTGTACCGTGAAGCAAAGATCCTCTTCTGCCCCATGTCCCTTTATGGCTTGGAAAGTCCTTTCATCCAGGTCAATGGCTCTTAAACAGAAATGCAGGAACCACCACCACCTGCAAAATCCTTCCTGGGGGCTTGCTGAATTACTGTCACAGCTATGGGGCCAATGCGATGGTTTGTAAGGAGGATGAAAGGATTTGGGAGTGTCTCCTTAGTGGCTTGGTGAATTAAAAAGCTGGAAGAAAACTGACCTAAAGCATCTTAGGTTTCCTTCAAGTATCCGTGTTATTCTTTGCATTTCACCAAAATGAGCTGAAAACCTCCCGCCTGCTTTTAAGGATGCATCCAGCCACCGGTGTGTAGGTTCCCACAAAACCCATTAGGATGCAGGCAGCCATACCTTGTCTATCAGCCAACAAAGGACTAGCGGAAAGAGAGAAAAGAAGTCAGCAGATTTCCTGCCATATCTCAGTAACAAACAGCAATGCACACCACCGGCAAGGCCACTGAGCGGATCAGCTGCCTTCCACCCGCCTGATAAAGCTGATGGCACTTGGTGACAGGCATTGAGGGCTTCTACACCTACTGCGGAGTGAACAAAGGAAAAGGCAGGCATTTCATGGGATTTTTTTTCAAAACTAAGCTCAGAATTTTTGGTTTGTTAATGGACGTCTAAGAAACTACAGCGTGTGAAAAATGTTTGTCAAGGCAGCCTCATCTGGTGGGAGGTTTGCACTAAGCCCCTTTGGACAGGGGAGGTGACAGTGCCATAAATTGTCCTGTTATGGCTTCCTTTAAAAAAAAAAAAAACACCTCTACTCTCAGCATAAAGGACTGGTTGCCCTGAAAAGGCTGAAAGCCATGCAGTGCTGTCATGGGGCTGCACAGGCTAACCATGTGTCTGCAGCTGAGAAAGCAGGGATGGACAGCAGTCCAGCCATTCAAGGAAATAATTCAGCTGGTGGGGATGGTTCTGAAAGTCATGCACAGCCAGATCAGCCTTTCCTTTCTCAGCATTTTCTACCATGTCTTACGGAGTTTCACTGATCAAACTCTGCAGAATTTAAAGGTTAAGCCTCAGGCAGGACCCAGCTGCCTTCTGGTCAGATACAGGATCAATACCGTGTCAGGCCAATGAGTTGGGTCACTGGGCTGCCAATGGCACATGCCCAGGGCACAGCAGAGCAACAGGAGGAAGCAGACACCCTCCCACCTTGGTTCACAAAATCCACGCCGCCCCATTTGGACCATTGCAGACGGATCCTGTGGCAAAGACACTGTACGGTTTTCTGCACCCTGCCTCCAATGCGTTCACTGGATGACTTCACGCAGCCAGACGTGGCCAAAAATGTGCCTCTCTGAACTAATGAATTGGTTTAATTGTCTGCCAAACCTGGGAGCAGCCAAAAGTAACAAATTAAAGTTTACAGTCCTGTGGTCTCATTTACAAGGGGATAATACAGCAACTGTTTATTTTGTGAGATGTTGGAATGAGTCGGGAGAAAATTACAGCCTCTATATAATATTAATAATAATCATCATCATAAAAATACTTTTAATAGGAAACACCGATGGTTGTTTTACTCCATTAACTTGCACTTTTGTTTCAGCCTGTCTGGCTGCCGACTCAGCAGGGCAGGGGGTGTTGATTCCCTGGAGGCAAAACTGGCTTCACAGCCCCACCAGCTCCCAGCAGCTTCCCACTGTGGCTGCAGCATGGCAGCATCCGTGGGAGGGTCTGCAGGGCCAGGTTATGCTTTACGGGACCATGGAAGGAGCTCCAGGGGAGGAAGGAGATGCTGGGGTGCCTGGAAGCTGCTGGGGGACTTTATGGCCAATGTCCCCAGCCTGGAGGGGACAGGCTGGGGAGGGGGGTGGGAACAGCATCAGTGCAATTTTTGGAAGATGTGCAGGCTGCACCCTTGGTGAAGTCAGCACAGTGCCACAGGCTGGAGGTGCAGGATGAGCCTGGCCTGAGCCACAGCACACACTGGGTGCCGTGTGCCCAAGGAGGAGGAACAGCCCGGCAGGTCCAGGGCTGCTGCTCTGGCTCCTACTCCAGGAAGACCTGCTGACAACTCATGCGAGCTCCCAGCCCAGCAAGCGTCTCCGCTCCTGCACCGCGCCTGGACAGGGTCCCTGTGCCCTGACACTGCCAGGGTGGGAGAAGGCGACGGTATGCCCAGTGCTGCGGGTGTTGGCACAGGCTCAGATGCCACAAGCCTGTGACCAAGCACAGTGAGTGGCAATGTCAGTGCCGAGCACAGATAATTTCAGGATTTCAGCCTGTTTCAAGGCGCTGCCCCAGAAGCCCCGGCTGCATCTTCCCTGGCACAGGCTGCCCGGCGCTGGGGCTCCCTGGGCTCTGGCACCCCTGCTCCCTCCAGCCACGGGCTCCAGAGTGGTGGGAGCTTCCGAGAGGGGCTTTAGGACAGGGAAGGATCCTAAATATGGGAAAACTACAGTAGTTTACTATTTTTCCTGCGAAATAGATGAGGCTTGTATGAAGCTCAGCAGCTGGGTGAAGAGCATTGTCACCAAAGGCAGCTGAACGGGAATGCGAGAGGGGGAAAAAATAAATAAATACATCCGTCCATCCCCCTGAAATGAATCCTTCCCCATTCAGCCATTTCCCTTTATTTCTTCCTTTTAGAAGCAAGGTTATCGGGTCTAACATCACATCCAAACATTTCAGGACTAGCATTATATGAGATGCTCCAAGGTCAGCGCCTGCAGCTGTAAACTCATTAGTCTTGTCTTTTGTGAGAGAAGAAAGGCTCTTCATTCCTCTCTCGCCCCCTTCCCCCCTAATTAAAATTAAAGTATTTCCTGGCCAAAAGTCATTTCTGCATTCATTCATCTCAATTCTTTTCTGTTTGGATAAACCACCCTCTGGTACTCCGAGGGTGTTATGTATACAAACTATAAACTCTTAATGGCCCTGCAGTGTGTTATGGCTGGCCTGAAGAGCTAAAGCAGGCTCTGAAAAAAGCCGTTCTTGGCAACGCCGTGTGTGGAGTTCAGGCTCATCAGTCATACGCAATTAGAGATTAAAAGTGCTTGATGGACTATAGGGGAGACCAGCACAGAGGGAGATGAGGAATGTAGGAGAGAAAAGGCCAACAAAAGCTTTTATCTCCGCGCAGCAGTTGCTACCACAAAAGCCGCGCCGGGAGGACAGCCCTCGCTTTCCCCGAGGTACCCACAGCCCTTCCGGGCTCGAGGGCCGGGGCGTGCTGATCGCAGTGCCCCATCTCCGGCCTGACGACCACCCACATCTCAAGCGGGGCAATATGAGCCCTCAGGGACCACCGGGGCCGGTGGCTGTGGCTCAGGGAGGGCACAGGATGGCTGGGCTGGGGACAAGGCTCGCTCCACAGCCCAGGCTCTTGGGATCCTGCTGCCAGCTGCCTGGGGACACAGAGCCTGGCAACCCCGCCAGCTGCTGGCAAAGGCCAATCTGCCCAAAGCAGGGGCACCTGGGGGGAATCAGGGGCCTGAAGGGTTTATGGGGAGGGGAAGGACCAGAGTCCTTTCTTTCCAGAGTAAAGGAGTGTTTCTCTGTTTGCTTCTGCTGCTTTGAAGGGGAGGAGGTTGGTTGGCACATAAATGCTTTTGGAAGGTCTGTGGCCTTTTATTCCCTCTCTTTTGCTGGGTGTGTGTGCCTGCTGCGTGCTGGAACAGGCTGCTGGAGCAGGGCAGCTCCCTGCTGACCATGCCACTGCCCAAGTGCAGCCAAGGACAGACAAGAGCAGGATGCCAGAAGAGGTAAGATAAGCAGTTGGGATTGGCAGGGACCATCTTTTTCTTTTCCCTTCGTACCTTCTGCCTATGCAGCCTCTCCAATTCTCAGTTTTGGGCAGGTTTAAAACATTGGGATGATGTGGGCTATAGTGCAGAAATGCACCTTTTTTTTGGGGGGTGGGAGGTCTGGAGAAGCTTTTTTAGGCTCTCCGTGAAGAGCTCAGCCAGAAAGCCCAGCTGATCTAACACTGAACACACCTTGGATGAGCCTGCAAGATAATGCATTTTTTCCTTGCAGTGAAATACAGTTGTTTTGTTAAAAATATTTGTTTTGAGGTAAGAAAATGCTTGGCCCTCACTGGAAGGGAAAAGCAGAAATGAGCTGACCAGGTAGTCCTGACCCCAAGGTGAAATGTAGACCAGTCACCAAAGATTAAGCCGCCTCTGTGCCGTTACAGTGTCTGTGTGCTCAAAGTTTTTCTGTTGATCATAAGGACCGGAAGCATCCTCAGGGGTTCAGTGCCCTTTGCTGGGTCATGGGCTCAGTGGAAAATGAGGGGAAGGGCTCCATCAGCTGGGCTGTCTGTGTGGCCTGGCAGGTCTCCTGGGGACAAGGACATGGCTTAGCCTGTGAAATTGCGTGAGATGTCAGCCTTTCATCTCTGCATCTTCAAACACCTTTGTGCCTCGTGCAGGAGGAAGGTGTGAGACAGCTCTCCTGTGCACAGTGGCCACTGCAGCCCAATAAACTCTTTCCTGTAGTACCAGGAGACACAGGTGAGACTTAGCACTTTGTGACCTTCTTGGTGAAACTATCTTGGAGTGTCAACCCTTGAAAAACCAGGGAGCTTCCCTCCTTTCCCCACAGCACAATTGTCCTCTGATCCATTTGCTTTTCTTACTCGCAGCTAGCAGGAGAGCCAGGGAGGCACCTGGCCTGCCCAGCCTGTGGGAAGGAGCTCACTCTTTATGGAGTTTTGTCACAGAAGTCTCAATCAGCCATTAGAGGTTCATTTAAATGGGTTTTCTTGAGCATTTTAATAGGCTACAGTAGTGCATTCATAGCCAACTTTCCTCAGGTTTTGCAGAAAGTGGGATAAGTGGGTTTCTTCAAGTACATGTGATTGCTCATAGCTGCTGAAGTTGATTTGAATCACTTGCTACCAGGCTCGCCAATTTAGCCTGATAAATTGTGCATTATTAAATGGGGGAAAGTAACAAAGCTGCCTTCTCCCAGAGAAGAAAATGCAGGATTTCTCATCAGTGGAGAATGATTCCTCTCATCAGCACTGTGTGAGAAAGGCCATAATGAACCATTTTCACCTGAGAGCAAAAGTCTTCAGCCTTCTACATTCCTGATCAGTCCTCGTGCTCTGAGATTCTGCCCAGAGCCAGCCATGGGCCAGGGAAGTCCAGGCAGCACTGCTGTGTGTGCAGCTGCCAGTGTGCTCATATCAGTGCTCCTTGGCCACTCTCACGAGACATCAGTCCTGTCCTCACACAGCTGGTGGTGGCTCTGCCTTTCTGCTCAGGAGCTCTTGCTGACTGCGTACTGTGCATGGAAGAGGGATTCAACCCCTTGCCCTGAGCATTTGTACTTGCTAAAGTAACAAACATCTTTGGAAGGTTTTTCTCTTTGATGTGTTGGACTGAAGGCACCTGCCATGCAGGAAATAACCGCCTGACTCTTTGGGAAGCGGGTCTCCCTCTCACCCACCCAAGCTGCTCGCCGGTCAACAGGCTCACTAATGATTGTGCACGAGGGCTTGGGGCTGGTGCGTGGAAAGGGACTGGTCTCCATTGCAGCAGTAATGAGATTATTCCTTTGGATTTATATTCTGAAATACATTTTGGGTGCCTTCAGTCCAGCTGCCCCAGCTGCAACAGTGTCTGGGTACGCAAACAACCCGCTCTATGTTTGGGTGGCACTGAAGTACAATTAGTGTTTTTAGTATACTGCATAAGCACAGGGCTTGCTGCATCCCACTGTGCCATGAAGACTGGCATCCTGTGTAAGTGTCCCAGCATGCACGGGGCTGTATAATCAGGTACCACACCGTGCTTTCACACAAGCACCGCAGTTATTAATGCATTGCTGTGTGACAGCCCAGCCCTGCACACAGGCTGAGTGCTTGGTCCCGGGGGACCGTGGGCACCGTGCGTCTCGCTCTCAGCCTCGTGGCCTGATGGATGGACTCGTGTTAATGAGCTCCGAAGGGAACTGCGTGGAGCCCTCCTTGCTGGAGGCACGAGCCTCCAAGGGAGGGAGTTAAAAGGGGGCAAAAAAAGAGCAGGAGAGAAAAAGGAGAGACTCCAGATAGCTCCTTTGGGGATGTGAAGGTTGTGCTTGATTAAAAGCAGTGCTTTATGAAAATGTTATTTGCTATGCTTGGAAGATGACACTTGGTGCAGTAAGAGTGTACAGCAAACCTAATATGCTCCCTATGGAAAGGGCTGGTGTGTGTGCCTGCGAATGCATCCGACCCACTTAGCTTTGGTCCCTTGTCTTTAGTAGCTGGGTTTTTCCTCATGGTGCTGGGAGGTTCTGCTTTCTCCCAGATAGGTAAGGCATCCTTCCTCTGTGGCAACGTGTGAGCAACGATGCAGAAAGGGTCTTTGATTCACAAGAGCAGAGAACTGCGACTGTCTCTCTGGGACGCACGGATGACTGATAGCAAAATCTCAATGCTCAAATCCCATCCTGAACTCTCAGGGTGTATTTGTTTTGGATGCTGTCAGCTTGGCTGGAATGAGCCTTTCAGAAGGTGATGCACAGATCTACTTCCAAGTAGTTTGCACTAGACTTTGTCTGGACGTGTTTGGTTTTTAATGCTTTCCCAGAACACTTGTAAATTTTTATTTCTGCTGAGAGCAGGAGAAACTAGCTGCTGTGCACAGAATGAAGTTGATTGTCCACAAAGTTTAATGCTGTTTTCTTGCTCTATTATTTGGCCATTCTGTGTTTGTGCAAAACTCTGCTTTAAAGCTCGCTCAGAGCTCCTGGGCTGTGCAAGGAAGAGAAGGGGAAAAAGCTATTTCTCTGCTCTGCCAAAATATACAAAAGTTTTATGTACCATGATGGAAAGTTAAGGTGAAAAGGGCTGGATCTGAGACAAGAAACATTTCTTTAATTTTGTCTACTTTTTTTAACAGGATTTGCTGTTGCTTTGAAAGCCTCCTGCTATTTTACAGGCAATAAAAAAGAGAGACTGAAAACATTTATTTCCTGAGACTTGCTCGTTTCTTGAGCTCTTAAACTGAGCATGCCCAGCAAAGGGCAGGGATGGCATGAGCCCAGTGGACCCTTCATCCAGCTGAGGAGACCAAATTTTTCCAAATAACTGGCCCTAATAACTGGAAGTTTCATCCTGCTTTGCAGCCTCCCTCCTCTGCCCTGTCCCCTGCATCCCACACAGCCCTGGGTTCCCCCACAGACGGGACCTGCCTCCCTGAAGCCGCACAAGCCCTGGGTGCTCAGATGGGCAAGCGGGCTGCCCCCTCATTTTCTGCACTGGTGACTGTTTTACCTGCCTGGCCAGTGACACCAACCAGTGACCTTACCACAGCTGGCTGGGTTACGGGTACTGGTGGCAACAGGTCCTCAGTCCTGGCCCCTCTGCCCGGCCTCGGGAGCTGCCTGGGTTGCACCAAGGACACAGCCTGGTCCAGGGCTCCAGTGGGATGGAGACCCTGTGCCTGGCTTCTCCCAGGGGATCTTGACTGGTGGCAAACCCAGGTGGAGGCTGTGGAGGACAAACCTGCAGCTGCATGTTAGGGTGCAGGGACTGTTTCAGAAGCATGTGTTATAGATGAGGGGATGTGTGAAATCAAAAATATTTTCACATGATTCTCATTCAGTTTAACCTTCCTTTGGCCTACGGCTTTACTTTTACTTACTGCCATTGGTTTTGGCTGAAAATTGCAAAGCTAAAAGAGCATCTGTTCCAAATAATGCCGGTCAGGCTTCTGGATAACAGCTCAGCAGCTTCCTGCCAGGAGCAGTTGCTCTCGCTTCTTGATTTCTCTTAAGATGTGTTTGATGTTTTGGGGAGGATAAGGGAGGAAGATAGGAAATGTTTGTTTGTAGAAAGCCTAGATACCAAAAGCCCAAACATCTTAACTAGAGTATGTTTAAAAATGACATTGTACAGGTGAAGTTCTTCAAAGGGAAAGAACAGAGTACAGCCTTTGAAAAGCATTAAACAAAGATGATTTTTAAAAAATTGATTATCAAATACTGTATGAGTTCAAAACAGCATCAGCTGGGGGGAATGTGCTTAAAGAATCTGGATCTAAGAACTCTTAATATCTAAAGATATTATCTTTAAGTTGCTTCTCTCTAGACATGAGACACCTTCTTTATTTGGTTTTGATAGGGAAATGTCAAAAAAATGTGTTTTCTTCAGCTCACACCAAGGCAGATATTAATTAAAAATTTCTGAGCTCTATTTTCAGTTAGGAAGGTAATCCTGCTTGGCTGCACACCTGAACCTCAGAATGTCAGTTTTTAAATATCCTGCAAAGCTTGAGGAAATGCTCTCCCTGCAGCAGACCTTTCAATCCTGTCTGTCGAGCAGTGGGGTGGCAGGTTTGGCTCTCCCAAGGTCTGGCTGCGGTGGCCCCCTGCACAGCCCTGCCGCAGCACTGGTGGCTGCGTTTGCTGGGTGTGGAGGAACGGTGCCTGTCACAAGCAAACCAGCTACTTGTCCTGGTCTCTCTGGCTTGCTCATGAGGCCACTTAAATAGCACTACACATCTAATTCTCTCTGTTTAGACTAGCCAGCAGCGGGATCGGTGGGTTCGTTCTCCTTGGGGCAGTGCCGCAGGACAGCTGCTGGAGCCCTGCCAGCTCCCCCCACATCACCTGGGCTAAACCCCCCTTCCTGGCCGGGCTCCAGCAGCGTGTCTCATGTTCAGCCAACCCCAATCCCTCCTGAATGCTTTAACACAATGTTTTTCTTCACTTCTCCTTCTCAAACTGGTGAAGGCTCAGCCTCATGTGTACCGTTCCCTGTGAATCCCCCGGTGTTGCGGACCTGAGCCCCTCAAGCAGCATGGCTCCATTCAGACCTCCCGTGTCATCTGCCTTTCTTTTCAGTTTTATTTTGGGCAGGGAGGCAATCCCAGTAGCTGGGCAGCTGCTCCACTCCATGGAGGCAAGTTCTGCTCCCGGAGAGCGGCCGGGGCTGGCCCGTGCCTGCTGTCCCCACGCTGGCCACAGCTCTCCAGCTGCACCTTGGTTTTCCTGGGGGTGAACCAAAGTTTCCCATCTCTTCACCTTCATGGTCTTTTGACTGCAAACATTGTAGCAATTCAGAGCTTTGGGAGTATGTGACAGGGATTCTCTGTTTGAAATATTGGGCCTTAACTACCATCTTCATGTGTGGCTTTGATTTTAACAGGAGCACAAGCGCGGCTTTGAGCAAGTGTGGGAGAGGATGTCCTATCGCACAAACAGGGAAGGGAAGCAGTGGACTCTGCCATGCACATCTGAACCTATTTTTTCAGCCCTGAACTTCAACTATTTTAATTTCTTGAAATTTCTAAAAAATACAGAACAAAGCTACAGCCTGATGCCTGGGGGTGTGTGGGTTTCAAATTAAACCGCAGCTGCTTTTTTTTTTTTTTCCCATTCCCTTATCCTCTCCAAGATATTTATTATCAAGGATGACAGGTAAGTACAGCCACAAGTACAAAAGTTAGAATACCAACTTTTAAACAGGATAAATGGGATGTCAAATTTTGACCCTGCTCCTGCTAAGGTTCTTGGCTTCGGTGATACTAGATTAAATCCCAAACTGAAGTTTTCCTTTTAAGTAGGAAGGGGCAATGGCAAGAGCTGCATCTTTGTCACAGTTTAATTTCTCATTGCTGTTTGGGATTTGAGCTCCCCAGCAGCAATAGCTGGAGACTGGAGGTTACAGAGTCCGTGAGCCCAGGGGGTTATTGATGGGACCTTGTGTACACAGGTCCTGTGCTGGTCTGCATCACTGCCAGATGGAAATGCACAGCAGGTTCCTCATGGTTCCTGGGACAGGGTGGGAAGAGCTGGTTTTGTCCCAATTTACCTGCCTCCTGGTTTCTCTGGTACCTTGGGTGACTGTTGCTTGTGAACATGCCTGCATGTTTCTGAGCATTATTTCTCTCCTTCAGTTCTGATTATTCCCTATCTCGCAGTACTTTTCTATTATCTGTTCAGATGGTTAAACTGGAGGTTAAATGGAGTAAAAAGTTATTACACTGAAAAAATGAAACTTCTAATTTTTTTGGCTGAATTCCCTTGACTAAATTATGTGGGTTTTTTATTTGCTGTAGCAGGTCCCTGGGCTCCTGACTAATGGTGCAAAATGTTAACGGTTTCTCTCACTTTCCTGTACTCCTCCACCCACCCCCCCAACCAGTATCAAGATCTGTCCAGAGTGGGGTTGGTTTTGGGTTGGTGGCTTTTTTTTTTTTTTTTTTTTTAAGTCTCTGCTTCCCCACTGTAATACCGTTAGTGCAGCTCCATCAGTGCTAGCCCACATGGGCCCTGTGGCTACCCCTGGGCTGCCTAAATCTGTCCCCAACACTTCACAGGATGCAGAGCATCAAAGGAATGATAAGATGGAAGTCAGCCAGATTGCCACGGTTGTGTGTGAGAGGGTCCCTAATTTATACCTGTGTGTAAAGAATAAATATTTTCTTGCAATCATGCTGCTAAGCCTGAAGGTAGACAGCTGAGCATTTCAAGGATAAAACTGATATTGCAAAGATGGGCTACAGAGCACCACTGCAGGGAGGGGATTCCTGGGATGGTGCGGGGGAGCAGGCTGAGGATGCCAAGAGGCTTTGGCCAAGGTGGATGCCTGAGGATGCCATCCTCATCTGGAGCGTTTGGAGCATGGGAATAACCAGAGCTTCCTTGGCAGAGATCAGCCCCGAGTTAGGGACAGCCACAGGGTGGGAGAAACGCTTCAGGAGTCACTTGCCCAAAGCACAATCCTCCATTAATTAATGAGAAGGCTTCCATGTGCTGGAAATTCCAAGAGGCTTTGCTTGGCAGCCCTGTCAATCATTCCCAATGCACTCAAAGAAGGGAAATTTGGGCAGTTTAATAATTCTTTGTTGCCTGCTGGGTATCGAGCACAGCCTTTTCCATCTGCCTTGCTGCTTGGGTACCGGGAGAGTGCTTTCGCAGGGCTGTTCCGCTTTATTTGTGGTGTGGGCACGTGAACAGCTGGCAAAGCTGAACCACATCCCTCCTGCTCCCATGTGCCGTTGAGGTTGAAACCTTGCTGAAATGTTCATTTTTCTAACATCCTGCAAGACATGACACAGCCCTGCGGTCTGGGGCCCGTCATGCACAAGCCAGCTGCAGGCGGCGAGAGGGCAGATTACAACAGCATCAGTTCAAATCTTTGTTTTTATTCCCACACCAAAAAGCCTACAAACAACTCTCTCCTGGGTTTTCTATGAAATGAAGCTCAATATTCACAAGGCAGTGAAAAGCAAAAAAAACCTTAAAAAAAATTATAGAAGGGACTTGTTATTCCCCAAACCATGCATTATAAATGTAGGAAACCCACAATTAGAGCTGCACTTTCAAGACACTGCTCAGAAAAGCGTAAGCAGAGCACACAAAAAAAAGGTGAATGCATGGGTATGACACTCAAAGCAACCTCAACCTGACCTTGTGGTGACCTACATAATGACCACAAATTTGCAATTTAGACCTGGTTACTTCAAACTGAGCTTTAAAGAGCTAATGGAGTGGTGGGGGAATTTATTTTTTGTTTTGTTTCCTTATCCCTTTGCAGCACGGCTGTAGGCAGTGGTGGTGTGAAGCGGCCAGACAAAGCAGCCTGGAGGTGCTGGGCAGCTGCAGAACATTGCCATGGGGACACAGAGCTCATCAGAGCTAAGGGCAGGAGTGCGCTACCACCATCCCAGGGTCACCTTCTGCATGCTGTGCAGCACATCTGGTACTGGGATATGGGGGTGCCGGTGTAACTGGGATGTGTTGGTGAACCGGGAGCTAAACTTGCAGTTAATTCAGTGATTTACAGGCTGTGCCAGACCCTGCACCAAAGGCTTCTGCGCTTTGTGGGAGCTGCACTCCTGCCTCAGTTTCTCCCCCACTAGTGCTACGTTAAAGCTGAGCAAAGGGTGCAATGGCAACCTTTAATGTTCAGGTTTTGGGCACAAGCGTGAACTTAAAGGCAGGGGCAGGTGAGCCAGCTCAGCTCCCAAAGCATCTCCTGCTGCTGGAGCACTGCCTCATCCCCGGGAACAGCCTTCCCGTGCAGACCGGCAGTCCCGGGAAGGTGGCGGCTGGCTGAGTTCTTGTGTCACGATAACTCCACTTTTGTTACTTGTGCTTGTTTGTAGCCTATGTAATCATAGCAATTAGACACAACCACTCTTAGCTGCATAGCTTAATTACAACTGATGCACATCATTTCAATTAATTTTAATTATACGGAAAATGTGAAGAGTCTGTTACTCCATTGTTAAAATCATTTGGGACAAACAAGACTAAAGTGCTAAATTTCATAAAGGACCTAGTTATTAATTTTAACTCGCTAATGAATGGATGTGTCTCTAAATTCTCTGAAGATGTAGTCTCTACTTGAAGTCACTGCTGTAGATTTATGGATATGTACTGGCTTGTACAGAGATTCAGACCCAGTTTTAAATGCAAAATGGAAATGCCCCATAATGCTGTCTCAAGCAATACTCCTACAAAAGTTATTTCTTGTTAATTAAAAGTAACCACCTTAAAATTAACATCCACTGCAGCTGAAATATCACTGTGTGGACACTCTTCTGACAAAATAAATGACCACTTACTTGGAATAATTTTAGCTTCTAATTAATCCAACAATTTTCTAAGACATTGAAATCTACCTCCTACTAGCTCATTTCTATTAAGTCTTTGAAAGATACTGTTTAATGCTCCTTGGGCAAGTTTGGAAAGCCTTATTTATGATATGTACTATTTTTATCTGCTCTTATAAATACCACTCCCTTAGAAATAAAATGTTTCTGGAGTTTGCTACATTAAAAGGAAAAGAAAACATAGCAGAAACTTTGAGTCCTGTTTTAAAGCATAAAAGGGTTTATCTTATCTAGAGCAACCGGTACAGGATAACCACTGTTATCTTATCACCATATATTGATGTCAGGGTTTAAAAGGACTTGAGGCTGTTATGCTACACGGAGCAGAACTCCTACACTGATAAACACTGATAAAGCCGCTCTAATCTAAACTACACCTTCTTTCTGCCCCAAATACACATGAGAAGAGCCAGAAGCATTTTTCCTAGCACAGCACAATCCTCCAAGGGAGGGTGGGCTCCTTGGCCCAGCGATGCTGCTGGGGAGGGTCCCTGAGCACAGACAAGGCAGCCAGCAGCCACAAGGAAAAGAAACAAAACCTGTCTCCAGCCTGAGCTTTGCTCATGGACACCACTAAAGTCCAGCCTTACAGGAATAACCTGAACCAAAGGCATGGGGTTTTGTCAAAGGGCGATGTTCATGTGAGAAGGCAATGAATGGGCTCAAAACCGATTACCTTCTTTAGGTGGTAGCAGCCCACACTGGCAGTGCTGGCCGTACCAGCTTCTACCCTTCAGCAGCCTGGCTCCTGACTGGAATCATGTCTAATCTTTTCAGGCAGGGGTGTGCAGCCCTAAGGCCTTCACTTGGAGAAAAAGAGACACTCACAGAACGAACCAGGTCCTGCAAAGTGCAAGCTTGTCAGGTGTAGGATGCAGGCTGAGAATCCAAGTTGTATACGTGGTTTCTTCTTGTCTGTGTAACATGGATGCCAGTGACTGATAATTTTCCAATGCTGAGCCATTGAATCAGCCTTCCAGAGGAACTCCGTGGATCCCAGTTAACACCAGACTGATGTATGAGTGCCCACGCTAGTTAAGAGCATGCTAACGACCTCTGGGGTCCCGCTTTGCCCTGCAGGGCCAGCCGCTGCATTCCAGCATGGCTCACCAAAAAAACACCAGGCGAGGGACACAGCCTGCAGCTGGCTTCAGGAAGGGAGTTTCTCTGCAGGCTGTGGTGAGGGCACAGATAGGCAGCGTGACACTGATAACGTTGGATATGGTGAAGCTGTGGGGAAACCCAGTCATGGGCAAGGTCCCTGCGTCTCTTCTGCCTACATGCAGCCTTTCAGTGGGAGTGGTGCAGGGCAAGGAGGCAAAGGGCAGCAGGTAGAAGAAATAAGGATGTACAATACCGGTAACCACCATGAAAACTCACAGCAAGGACCAAAGTACAAAGCTGAGATAGTCACGCCAAAGACGTTTGAAATGTAGTACACAGGACACCCACATAATTTATGCATGAACTCAGAGATTGACACCTCCTGCCTGCTTGTGCCATTCCAATTAAATTTGTGTGCATTAATCTCTCTATTCTTAATAAAAACTCACTCGCTTGCTCTCTCTCACCTCCATTTTCTGCCAACTGCAGATAAAACATCCAGTCAGCCCTCTACTTATTTGATCCGGAGGTAAAGCGATCAAACAAGCTTGCCACCTCACTGCAGGATCACACGGAATGGGAAAGTGGGCTGCGAGGCAGATTAGTGAAATCGCTTCCATTACAGCTCCAAGGACTGGACGTATGCTGTCTTGGCAAGTTTCTTTTACAACAAGCCTCATTTTCCTCCCTTTTCCTTCATTTTTGCTGCGGTGTTGAAATCCCTTTTTCCAGGCACTTGGGATAAAACCCCGCACTTTGGAAGCATGGCGCGGCAGCTTCGAAAGGCCCGATGCTGCACTACCACGAGCTGTGCAGGCTGCTTCCATTTCAGCAGAGCCGCTCCAGCCAGATGTAGATGTCACAACGCATATGGTACAACGTGCATCCTCTCTGTGCTGCCCTGAGCTGACAGAGTGCGATTCCCAGCCGTGTGGCAGCAGAGCCACTGCTGCTACAGTCCTGGGAACTGAGATTCTGCTGGCTCTTTCCATGCTTTTTTACAAACAATAGGTGGCAATTTTACCAATTAAGTGTGTGGGGAAGCAGCGAGTTTGGATCAGATGCACACAGCAGCTGCCACAGCATGACTACACAGCGCAGAGAGGCTGCAAGCACTTAAGAAAGACAGAATTATCATAGCGCAAGATTAGTTCAGATATCATAAAGCGCTGTTCCACTTCCAACAGCTCCCCACCAGGAAATCTCCACCCATCCCTGCAGTTAAGATGTGTATCTGTCTTGCAGTGTTAATTGTGCTGGCCTGCCACTTTGCCGCGGTTTATGTAGGCGGCACGACTTCGCAAACCCGGACAGTAAGAGCATTCCAGTGCTGGGGCGGATGGTCCAAAAATGAATAAATGTAAGTCATGTAGTTCTGCTGAACCTGTGGTTTAAAGCTTCTAATTGCTAACTTTCATCTTTTACCAGCATAAATAATAAATGTGGCATGTTCCCCATTTTCCATCACCACCACATTATTAAAGCAATAAAACAATTTCAAAGGTGTGCTTATCATAAGCTAATGGCACCTCTAGGGGATTAGTAACACCCCGGGAGACTTCTTAGTCTTAAAAAACCCGATACCCCCTGTCAGTCTCTATTAGCTCAGCCGTGTGAGAGTGTGCACACAGAGCTCCCCGCTCCTGCTATGCCACTTGGCGCGCAGGACAAGTTAAGTGACACAACTGCAGGCATAATTAGGTCAGGAGATGCTTCCAGGCAGAGAATTAAATAAAAGAGAGGAACCCTGCAATCACACACAGCTCAGATTATGTGTACACGCAGGTAACACAGCTGCCTACAAGGCGGCTGCAGCTTTTTTCAGCCCAGCGCGGAGCAAAGGGAGAGTCTCCCCCCTCCCAGGAAGAAGTGGGGAGCAAGCGCTGTCATGCAGAGCACCAGAGCATGAACGCAGAGAGCTCTTCTCGCCACACAGCCCAGAGCCTCTCCTCAAGACCAGGCTGGTGGGGGGGTGTAGGTGACTTTGAGAGAGCCATGCGCTGCCTGCAAGCATCCCTTGATGGGGTTCTGCAAACCCATGCTGACAGCAGCGCTGCCTGTGCAGGGGGGCCTGCCGCTGCCTCACCAGGTGATTTGGGAGCACTCCCTCCACACAACTGCTGTGTGGATATTCCTCCCCTACCTCCTGCTTCCCCACAGGCTCTGTAATCTTGATGTGACATCATTAGGAATTACGTTAGTTTTAGTATCTGCTGGGGCGTTAAGACCAAGCTATTTAGCACATCAAAACAACAGCACTAGCAAACAGACCTTCATTTAAGGTAATTACACAAGGAGACTGCCTTATCTTTCATCTCCTGTTTATTTTGCTAACAGTCACCCAGATTCTTTAAGTAATACCTTCCCCCACTATCAGTTATCAAAGCAATGATGGAGGTGGAAGCCAGCTGAATGCACTGAGCTCTAACACAGCCAAAGCCTCACAGGTGGGAGGAGGAGGAGGGACAGCTGAATAAGGGTGAGGGAGGAGGGCTGTCTATCTCTGCCTTTGTCTGCCTGTCAGCAGCGCTAAGCTGCAAGGCCTGATCCTACAGGACTTTGCACAGCCCAGAGCAGGAATGGGATCTGAAGGACATGTGCTGCACTCCGTCATGCCAGGAGGCTTCAGGTGAGCACAGGCATCTGCTAATTGCTATTGCAAATGATCACAGCCAATCTTCAACTCCCACTGTGCCCACCCTATCATCCCCAGTAAAGATAAAGGGGGCAAGGGTGGGAGGATCTAGAGAAGGAGGTAAGCCCAAGCACAATGGCCTCAAAGATTACTATCAGGCTAAGCAAGGTCTTTAGACACACATTTCCACCTTCCTGGACAGGAAGGACATATTCAAAGTCTGTTGCAGTCAGGGGAAGGCACGAGTGTGACCGCTGCCTTAGCCACACCAGCCAAAGTGCACCCTGGAAGCTGAGCTGCTTGATACCACACTCAGCTTTAAAATAACAATGGGCAGTCTTAGGAACATTTAAATGCCTCTTTCCACCACAGACTAGGTTGGGTGGGGGGGGTAAAAAGAAGTCTTGTCAAAGTGATGGTGAAGCAACAGAATGCTTGAATTTGGGTAGAAGTGTTGCAAACTGGACAGTCTTTGTTGTGATTGCTGTGAGGACTTAATAGGTCAGTAGCCTAGTTGTAGAGTTACAAGTCCCCTTACTGTGACTCTTCAGAAGGATACGCTATCTGGGCCCCAATTCTCAAGTGCATTCAAAAGAAAAGCGTGATGAAATTCCTTGAGAGAAGAGATCTGACCTTGGAATAAATCATACTGCAGCGCTCAAACTGCAAGCCTACCAGCAATGAGTCAACATAAGACACAGGGTCTGGCTCTCTAGCAAGAAAACAGAAGAGCAGAGGGAGCTGGAAGTAGCTCCCACTGAAAGCAATGCTGGGATGTGAAGTAGAAAAATGACCCAAGTATGCTGTGTGGCCATCATTGCTCTGCCTGCAGGGAGCACAGCAAATCAGCACTGAGCCTCCTTCCTCTCAGTTCCTGGCCAAGTAAAGCTGTACAGGCCAGAAACGTGGTTTCTCCAGCAGTCACTGGGATGTACTGGTGAGGCACTTTGTGCAGTTTTGCCATCTGTATGTCCTTCAGTGTAAGCTTGCTCAGGTGCTTTAAGGGAGACAAGCTTTAGGGCTGGGGTAGCCCCAGCTGCTGGCACAGCCACGGCCACCAGCTCCACTGTTTCTTCAAGGCAGGGTGCATGGATTTGATCCCAGAGCATCAGGGTCAGAAAAAAAGTGTATCTTGATGAAATACAGGAATGCTGACAAGGGGATGTATGTTTTGGGGATGCCATCTACGTATGCTTTCACCCTGAATTCAATACGTGGATAAAAACAAAGAGCAGAAAACTAAACTCTTTAAATTCATCCACCATCTAATTTAATTCTGTTGTCAGACATGATTGTTGCCATTCAAATTTTTTTATTATTTATAGTATTATGTCCATGAACTAAAGAACAAGAAACATTTTCCATTGGTTACAACTAGGCTATGGAAAAATATTGTATTATACAGCCAGAAAACAGGGTGAAAACTACATATCCGAACAGTTTTCAAACCTGAATCAGTAGTTGTCTGGAAGTTACTGTAAGCTTATATTTAGTAAAATAAAACAGATACCAAGAGGAAAGGCTCATAACATTCGGAAGTTAACATAACTATGACTGATAAGCAGAACAATTGGGGCAGTTATTTTGGTTTTTATAGCTTTTTCATATGTGTTAGATGGAAACTAATTTAAATCCTTTTGGATATTGGCACAACCATGCAGATGACAAAAGCATGAACTGTAAACAAAGGAGTGCAAGCAGTGAATGCACTGTGTTACAGAAAGACATCCAGGAACGCGTAATTCATTCATAGCCTTATACAAAGAGCAAATTGGGATACCAGAGCACTTTGCTGACTCCACTAAATGGGGGGATTTTGAACACACCTGGAGGAGTAATACCAAAAAAGGACGTAGACAGACTAGAAAGCAACAAAACACTGAGATTTAATGTGGAAAAACTGTAAGTAAATCTGTCTAGGGAAAACTAATCCAAAACGCAGATGTTCTCCTGGAGAGAGAAATCTTGAAAGCAATCATGTTAAAGCAGACAAGAAATGACAACAGAGTTAATGGTAAGTCCCTGGTGCAACAGGCCGCACAAATCAGGCTGGGGAGTTGGCTTGTGAGCACTGACAGCCCACTGCTAGCCGCTGCTCACTCCTGCGAGCGCAGCACTGCTGTAATCTGCTGCTCGTGAAATGCTAATCCGAGCAGTGTGATCGGCAGAGAGATAAGACGAAGTGGAGGCAGCTCTAAGAAGTACAACAGAATTATGACAAGTGTGGAGGAAACAACTCATATAACACATACCACCACTGGGGTAAGGTGTAAGATAGGAGATAAGCTCATTAATACTGAAACTGAAATATGAAATGTTCCATTGCATGGCAGATTTGAAAACTAAACAGAAAACCAGAAACCCAGCCACAGATTATCTCTGTGTTGCAAAGTTCAAGGTGTCCTTTATCATTCATCTCAAAATTTCTTCTTAAAATCCTGCCCATGGCCTGATTCAAAGGCAAGAACAAAAAAGGGTCTGACTTTTTTAAGAAGAGCTCTCTTTTCTTAAGAAAAACTCTCTGGATTAATGTTAATTAATAAACTGTCCAGATACAAACTCTCAGAAATGCTATTCTACACTGAGGAAAGGAAATGTAAACCTCTTCTGCATGGGATGGCTGCAGGGGACAGCCAGTGTCGGCAGTGGTGACATGGTTGGCACTTTCCTACCAGCACTGCATGCAGAATTCCTTGTGTGGGTGGCTTGACAATATCTTGGGCACAATTGCAACACCATCACCTTTTGCTGCCTGCAGATGAGGTTTCACATCCCATATTGTTTCCCGTGGATACTGTGGGTCCCACCAACAAGTGGGTTAGGCTGGGCAGCGATGTGCTGCTCCCCATCCCCAGGAACACATGGCATGGCCAGCGCTAACCAGCCCTGCTGCCAGCTGCAACGTTTGCTTCCAGAGATGGATAAAATCCAACTGGGGAAGAGAGGCAGTAGTTGGAGGCACAGGGCAGTGACAGCCACCGGCGAGCACTTCCTTCCACGTTTTGTCTAGGAGACCGCCTGAGGTCTTACGGGGGCTAGGGGGAGGGATGCAGAGGGGTGTGCAGGGATGTGGATTGATGCTCGGGGGTGCTCAGGGGTACCCACCCCCCCCCGGGCTCCCCCAAGGCTGCCTTCCCAGAGCTGCAGAAGACCCACATTGCCATCTAGTGCCAGAGGAGGACAAGGACAGCCGGGAGCCATCGCCCCCCCGCCGCTTCCTGGGCCGGGGGCTGGGCCGGGGTCCTGCTCACCCTGGAACCGGTGACTCCTCTCACTGCGGAAGCTTAAGGCGGGGAAGGAAATGTTATGCTGTTGTGCCAAAACCCAGCAAGTCACGCACAACCCTGCCCTAGATCCCGCTGTGCCCCACGGATGCTAAAAGGCTTAAGAAACCTGCAAACAGCTTTGGTTAAGCTCAAAACTTCACAGTTACCAAGGATCTCATCCTAAAACGGTGCAACTAAAGTAAGGTGCAGCAGTGAGTGAAGTATCTAATATTTATATATTGCCACAGAGGTTTACATGCTGATATACCTCCCACCTACCCAGCCCTCAGCCTGGTTGCCCATGCCCAGCTCTGCCCCGAAGCTCAGCAGGGCTGTGTGGGGTGCAGGCTTTGTGCCCCCAGGAGCATCGAGGTGTGCAGAGGGCTCTGGTTAGGTATTAACCTGTGGCAGTTCAGGTGAGAACTGGATATTCACCTTGTTGTCCTGGCTAGGATCCAGCGGGATAGCTCAGCCCTGCCAGCTGTGGTTTCCTTGCAGGGCCAGGGCCAGGGCCAGGGAAGGAGGAGGCTGAGCAGGTCGGATCCTGCTGTGCCCCTGCTGCAGATGCTGTGTGTCGGTCCTGGCAGAGTGCTGCTGTTCCTGGGCGGTCTGGCACAGCTGCTGCTTTCCACCCAGGGGTGATCACATTACAGCAGTAAATGTCTACCTCCAAAAGAATAGATTGTAATTACAGTATTTTCTGTGACATCTTCTCATGCCAAGCACTTTATATACACAAAGAAAGGCATGTACTAAATATTTTTCATGGGACTTCCCACCATAAGAGATTGAACTGTTAAGTGTTGTTATTATGTGTGCTACAAGAATACCTAGAAGCCTCAGGTGAGACAAGGGCTTCACTGTGCTCAACAGAGTATACGTGTTTAATAAAACCAGTCTTGTCTGCGCAGAGCTGGCAAGCTGATTGGGACAGGACACAGGAGCGAGCACGCAAAGTGATTTGTTCCACATCATAAAGCAGTTCAGTAGTGACCCAGGTCTCCCAAGTTCCAGCTTGCCAGCCAGCCTTTTCAATTAAATGTTGTACATGGTGGAGTATGTTTATTTTTTCAGACTGTGGTTATGCTCTTGTAACAAAGGACTCCCAGGAAAAACCAGCCTCTTCATGGTTGCATGGGCTCATTGACAGAAGAGAGACCCTCCTCACTCGCCTACCCTTCTCACACCGTAAGTGGGAACTTTGAGCACCACTTGGCAAAGATGCAGAGAGCTGGCACACTCGGCTGGAAGGATTCATTAGTGGATCCTGAAAACTCTACCAAGCAACTTGATGGCAGAGTGCAGTTATTAACCTTCAACAGCAAAGTAGCAATCTATGACCAGCAAGAGCTCCTGGCTTTCCAGCAGTGTAGGTACAACTGAGCTCTGCCACGGTGAAGACGAGGTGCAGGGCAAGGTCAGCCTGCTCTTGCCACAGGAAGGGTGGCTGGAAGGGGTAAAGCTTGAGGGTAAGTGTCCTCCTTGCACATCTTGATCTTCTGTCAAGGGACCTCACAAAGAAAAAGGCACTCAGAAGCACCAACCGACTGCCATAGGCTCCTCAGCCCTCACTCAAGCAGAAGTGCTCTGAAGGTCACTCATCATGGGGAGCAAACGTGCTGCTTTGGAAGCTGAAAGCTTGCGTGTATTCAGAGGACTAGAACCGCATTTCACCTGCAGCCCCTTAAATTGCTGGTGCCTGGCAAGACAACATCCACTGGATGAAAGTAAGGCCCTGGAAGCAGAGCATCCTTTCATGGAGGCAAACAAAATTTTAGAGACGCAGTCACTCTAAGATCTTTTCCCCCCTAACACCAATATCTCAGTGAAATCTATTTACTTTAGGCCTGCTGTGTGATAACAGATCCACGAGCTGCACCTTCCCTTGGAAAGAGGCAAGGCTTTGTTTAAAAACATTAACTTTTCATGACATTTAGTCTCAGTTTCTGTACAAGCTTCTAAACTCTGGCTCTCTGGTGCAGATGAAGAACCAGCTTCTTCCTCAGTGTAATTCTGCCTAAGCCCATGCATTTCCGCCGGGAGTGAATTTTGTCCATAAGGTTTGTGATTCTCAGGCAGAGGCTTATTGACAAGCACTGTGCTGAAGATATTTACATTCAGCAAGGCTCATAAGCCACTGAACATCTGTTCTCTTGTTAGCAGCCTCCTCAGCATTTGCCCTGTAGGCAATAATCTACAAGACAAGTTTCCCAGCACCTAAACTACTGTAGGATAATTCTTTAACTAAATGGAAAGCAAAGCCCAAGGCCCTGGGAATTCGCTTTTGTACAATAATCTTTTGTGTGCGTACAGTGGAAACCAGAGGATTATGGAGTCAAATCATGAGAATTCAGGTCAAGTGAGATTGGGGGTGGGGGGGGAGGAGAAGATGACAGAAGCACCAGTGGGAAGGTAGTGATCCCAGGGGAAGTAACGTGACGCTTGCAGATAAGCCTGTTCTGCTGTCATGGTTTAATTTTACACATCAGTATTAAAATTTCTGAGCATTGCCGAACATCAGCTCTCCCTTTACTGCATGAGGTTCTTTTGTGTTGTTTTTTTTCCTCCTCTAGCAGCTGCATTATTTTGGAGTATCCTTGTGTCAGTTATTTTCTTGTGCCATGACTCCATTTTGCTTTTTTTGTTTTTTTTTTTTTTTTTTTTTTTTTTTTTTTTTTTTTTTTTTTTTTTTTTGCAGTCTAAGAGTTCGTGTGTGCATTTAAATCTTCCTCCATTCAGCTCCTTGTTATTTTTCTGTCTTGCACACTTAGCCTGGATCAAGGATTTCAAAGATCCTGTAGATATACAAAGCAATTCATTTATCTCCCCTGGACATTTGCTTAATGGAAGGAAGGAAATGTCATTAAAGAAAGCACTGTGAAAAATGTAATGCTACTTTTTCTCTTTCTGGCAAGGGATTGATCTGGATATCCAGACTAACACCCAGAAACTGTATTCTAATGGCTGCCTGATTTTCCAACAATGCAGAAAGACCCAGCTGAATCCAATCAACTATTTAACATGATCTTGGCTGGTGCAGGCTGCTATGCTGATGGGAGGGTGTGCTGTTGCTGGGCTGTGACTGCTGAGAAACAGTGGAATAAACGGTGTTAAATTAGACATAGGTGTAAGCAAAGGAGACAACAGCATCAGAAAAAATTCACAAGTCTTCTGCAAAACTGAGCAGCTGTACAGCTCATCTTAACGTGAGGATTTTCCTTATCATTTTAAGAAGACAGGCAATATGGCAGGAAGGTTATGTTCTACCTGTGGCATATCCTGTCTCAGTCACCATGTGAGACCTGGAACAAAATACCTTCTCTACCACCTTTGCGAAATCTAGCATGCTAAGCAAGACAGGAGTACTCCTCTGCAGTAGCGGTGGGAGCAAGAGTTCAAGTCTGCAGGTATTTGGACTATGAAAGTGCTGCAGACTGGGAAATGCAGGTTGGGTTCTGTTAGTTCATTTGTTTTGGGGTTTTGTATTTGTTTTGTCACAGCACTTTACCACTTCCAGGAAAAGAGTATATGAATCTGCCTGGATAGGAAATCTTAATTTTATGACAGTCACATGATTTTAATTATCAATGTATCCTCCTTGATGTGCCATGCATTTACTCACTGTCATGTTATTTGCATAGGTGCTATGTCCTGTCTAAGTTAGGTCTACAAACAGGCTGTGTCACTTAAGAAGAAATGACGAGCACTTTGCTTCCCAGTCATCCTCTGCAAGAGAATATAAACTTAAGACTCTCCCAGGCAAAACCAGAAAATACTTTGTTAGGGCTTGTTTCAGTTGAGAGAATGATCAGCTTGTAGTCTAATAAATAATGTATATTATTGCCCTAAGGAATGACACAATCTTGAGTGTTGCAAAGCCATCCATGTGTCAGGAAAGTCCAGAACTAAGGTTGTCCAAAGAATCGTAATTCAATCTTCCTCTGTGGGTGTTATGGAAGTCCTGAGCTGTGTGCCTACATACTGTTTTTCCTAATACCTTTGAGAGGTTCTGCGTTGTTGCTCTTTTTCCTTTGCGTCCCATTTTTAGTTCGTTAGCTCATATGTTCCAGATGAGCACAGACTGCACAATGGGTCAGGGAGGGAGGCAGGAGGGATAATATAAGTCTTTGTGGGGAGTAACATAACAGTTTGGACGTCATATTTTAAAAGTGCAGCACAGAGTACAGATGTTAAGGGTTGTATTAGCTTGGTCTGCAGGGAACTACATCCTGTATTGGATGAAATGGTTTGACCTCTTCTATTGAAATGCTAATGTTTGACCATTTCCTCCAGCAAAGTAAGTCTCATTATTTCTCAGCGTAGCCTACATTTACTCTTCCTCTGGTCTACGCCACCCTGACCCCACAGTTTCTGCTTTTCAAATACGCACTTAAAATTTGTCTGCTATGTGGTCGTTTTATGAGGTGATATCATGAAGTACAAGTATGTGTTCCAGCTGTGCTAGTGACCCTGCCTATAAACCAAGGGGGTTGGCTAAGCCCACTCTTGTCCTCCCGCTCAATGGGACTCAAGACAAGAAGATGCAGTGATCCAGAGTGCAAAAGTGAAAGAGGGAAAAATCCAGATTAGACCCTGGAAAAAGGAAACTCTAAATGGAACTGATTTCTTATCTCTTTTTGTCTTCATGTTGGCACTACATTAGGAAGGTTGACATCAGATATCCCCAGAGGCCCAAATCCAATTTTGAATCAAATGTAAAAGACCAGCTTGTAAAGGCCAAGAATGAATTGGTTCTGCCAGAAGAAAAATTAGCACAGAAACAAGCTTATTTCCAGAGAATTTACTGAAATAACTACATGATGCCTTAATAGGAATTGCTCTTGTCTGATTTTTTTTTTTTTAAACTTAGTGAAAGTTCAGGCTTTGAAATGACCAATCTGTATAAGGAACACATCCATCTCCAGATCTGTTGCATGCAGCAATCTGTAGTCAAGATTACTTTAGTTAACATTGAGATGGGCTGTCCTTTTTATTCTCTGAGTCTGTTTTAACACTAATCCCTGAACAAATACTTAAAAAAGCTAAACAGATACGTGTCTGTCCTTCTTGCTTCCATTTACATCTGTGAGAAGCTGCAGAGATTTTGTGCTGCTGAGCTGTCATGCTATTTCTTAGTGCCAAGTTCTCATATTGCTGCAGTTCTAGGCCATTTGCTGTTGCAGGAGAAGATTTAGGTCAGTGGTTTTTCAACCTTTTTTGATTTGTGGACCCCTAAAAAATTTCCAGCAGTAGTGCAGACTCCTTTAGGAATTTCGCATATGTTGACTGCTGTCTGGCACATACAAATTTGCTTTTTCTCAATCACTTTTTTGCAGACTCTTTAGAAGTTTTCCATGGGCTTGCCAGGCTCTGCAGACTGTGAGCTGAAAACCAGTGATTTAGGTGAGTTCTTGAACCATTACTCCTCCATGAATACACTGCTGTAAAAAATGAGAATGCCATAAAATGAGTAACATCAAGGCCAATGTTTTGGGGATACAGTGGCTTTCAGTACTTTACAGTTTGTCAAACCTGAATGCAGGGTGTTTAAGCAACCAGTGTTCACGTATGAAAAAATACAAGGTGGTGGTGTACCAACACCCAGGTTATCCCGCTGTCTCAGTGGCTTTGGTTGCTGAGCTGTGGGTGTTCCAACACGCACATAAGTCAAAACCAGTTGCCTCCAGAGCTTTAGCTGTAAAATTATGTATGCTTTTTGGCTTCTCTAAGCCTAACCCAAATAAGGGTCTACAATATGATTTCTTTAGCTTGAGATCAGGATTAGGAGGAAATGTGGGATGAAGTCCGTGCATAAATTAACTTTCTCTCTGCACTGCTTTATGCACCATACCATGAGAACTGGTACTTCTTTAGAACCCAGCGAACCCTCTCTCCTGGCTGAGAGACTGCTATTAGTAAGGAACACCGTTCTTACCACAGTAGGCTGAGCTCCTTCACCTTTCTAGCCCCACTGTTCATGCAACAGCAGAGTACTGCTGCTTCTCTCCATACTGATAAAATTAGTGTATTAGTCTATGGTCTTGGCATGCCATTTAGTCACCTGGTGATAGGTGCTTTTGTAGGTATCATAG
>VZTO01021945.1:0-17293 GCA_013400615.1 Syrrhaptes paradoxus | reverse complement strand
AGAAAGGGATCTGGTCAAAGCGGGGCACTGGCTAAGAAAAAGATTGGGGCAAGATATCAAGTGGCAAAAACAGAGGAGAGAATAATGCAGCAGCAGAGGTGCAAAGTGAAGAGAACCTAGTTAAGCGTTCCAGCTGCATGGATGAAGAGAAAAGATTATATATATATATATATATATATATATACACACACACGCTTTGTTATACAGGAAGAAACTATAAATGTGGACATTTTTTGATCAGGATAGCCCAGAACGCGGTCCAAGTTGAAGATGACACTTGACTTGTGTTTCCTCTTCCTCTCCTTTCTTGGCATCTGTTGTAAACCTACTGGTCCCTAGCCTGAGTCTGATCTCAAGGTCATTGATTTTGTTTCTACTCTTATCCCTCCTGCCGAGAGCTTTATAGAGCTTCGTGTTATTTATAATGAAAGTACAGTGCCCATCAGCCGATACTTCCAGATTTTCAATTTTCTT
This sequence comes from Syrrhaptes paradoxus, assembly GCA_013400615.1. NCBI lineage: Eukaryota > Metazoa > Chordata > Aves > Pterocliformes > Pteroclidae > Syrrhaptes > Syrrhaptes paradoxus. The sequence goes on along the minus strand of VZTO01021945.1, from coordinate 16,819 downwards.
TTTGGCCTCCTAAGGCTTTAATATGAAACCCTCCATCTTATGCTGCAAATAGACCAATAATAGAGTGGGTAGGAGGAAATGCCAATTACANCTTTTTGGCTTCTCTAAGCCTAACCCAAATAAGGGTCTACAATATGATTTCTTTAGCTTGAGATCAGGATTAGGAGGAAATGTGGGATGAAGTCCGTGCATAAATTAACTTTCTCTCTGCACTGCTTTATGCACCATACCATGAGAACTGGTACTTCTTTAGAACCCAGCGAACCCTCTCTCCTGGCTGAGAGACTGCTATTAGTAAGGAACACCGTTCTTACCACAGTAGGCTGAGCTCCTTCACCTTTCTAGCCCCACTGTTCATGCAACAGCAGAGTACTGCTGCTTCTCTCCATACTGATAAAATTAGTGTATTAGTCTATGGTCTTGGCATGCCATTTAGTCACCTGGTGATAGGTGCTTTTGTAGGTATCATAAGAAAAAAAAAAAAAAGCTTTGAAGGATGATGATTAACTTATTTCTGTAGCTGTTACCGAACATTCCTATAACAGAGGAATGACAGTTTGTAGAGAAAAAAGCACATGGTAGGTGCTGGAAAATGTAACAAAGAGGTGGTACAGACCGGCAATGTGGCTAATCAGAGGTGAGCTCTGACTCCTCAAAGTGAACTTAAGGTGATAGACTGGATGGACAAAGGTCAAAACAGGTCTTGAAAATTAATCTAATAGTTTTTTCACTGCTGCAGTAGAGAATGGTGAACTGAAAGAGGGATGTAAAGAGAAAGGGATCTGGTCAAAGCGGGGCACTGGCTAAGAAAAAGATTGGGGCAAGATATCAAGTGGCAAAAACAGAGGAGAGAATAATGCAGCAGCAGAGGTGCAAAGTGAAGAGAACCTAGTTAAGCGTTCCAGCTGCATGGATGAAGAGAAAAGATTATATATATATATATATATATATATACACACACACGCTTTGTTATACAGGAAGAAACTATAAATGTGGACATTTTTTGATCAGGATAGCCCAGAACGCGGTCCAAGTTGAAGATGACACTTGACTTGTGTTTCCTCTTCCTCTCCTTTCTTGGCATCTGTTGTAAACCTACTGGTCCCTAGCCTGAGTCTGATCTCAAGGTCATTGATTTTGTTTCTACTCTTATCCCTCCTGCCGAGAGCTTTATAGAGCTTCGTGTTATTTATAATGAAAGTACAGTGCCCATCAGCCGATACTTCCAGATTTTCAATTTTCTTTTTGGCCTCCTAAGGCTTTAATATGAAACCTTCCATCTCACTGTCCATCAGAACTACTGCTCCTGAATTATGGCTGATTTCCTCTTAATATCCACAGCAGGGATTTTTAATAAATCAAACAGAAAAAAACAAAAAAAGCTGCCCCATCCCCCAGTGTTGATGGATCTAACTCCCTGCCAATAATAAGCCAGAGAAGATGTTATGGGACCTTTCATTATTGTACAGGATGTAGAAGACACTCTTCCCTTTCTCAGAAAGCAATTCAGTGTAAACCAGGTTAGTGTGCAAGCCTCCATCTCCAAAGGTAATGCAAAATAAAAATAACAATGTGTCTCTAGGATATGGCATTGAGAGAAAGCAACGAACAAGATAAGATGTTCCCTTAATCCCAGGCTCTAGTCTGAAGATGATGCAATTTAGGGCATGCTATCATTTACAACAACAATGACTAAACTTCCAGGTATGTGCTGCAGGTGATATCTAGTTCTTATCTACTTGTCTCTGGTTCAGTGCCTACACTAGTCAATTTACAGATCATTACACTGTACAACATGTAAAATGAAAATAAATCTTGTTAAACATATCTCATAAAACCAGGGACTGCATTCCTTGGGGCTGTTGTACAGCAAGCGTACAACCTGTTACAAAGATGTTCAGCTGAGAGGGGCTCTGCAAGGCAGAGTACGTGGACAGGTGAGCTGCATCCCCCTGAACTCCACCAAAGCGTGCTCTTCTTCCCCCAAAAGAGCTGAAAACTTCCAGCACCTTCTCTCCAGGAGGAAGACTAGGAAAGCCTTCCCTCTGGAGCCCATTGCTACAGCTCCCTGCATGGTCACAGGAATCACTCCCAGCATTCAGTTTTGGTTCATGAACTCATTGCGCTTCCATGATAATTCAAAGCTTTGCCTGGGCTAGAGAAGTGATCACGTTTTCAGCTGATGCAAAGTTGCTTGTCAGTGATTGCAGTAGTACTCCACTGCTACATGCAGCCAAGAATTCAGTGAGGTCATTTTTTGGAATAACAAGCACTTCTTCTGCATCTCAATACAGTGTTAATTGATAGCCCTGGCTCTGAAATCGCCCTAATAATGGATTAATATAATAGGGTGGGTTTTTTCATTCTGACAATGTCCACACTTATATGATGTTACAGACTAATTGTATTGGTTTTCACGGCTAGTGTTAGCTTTCATTGCTAATCTCAAAGTAAAAGAAGTAAACTTGCATTTGAAATGAGAGAACAAAGTGAGTATATATTGGGGATTTTGTCTTTTACTGTTGGAGTCTTCGAGAAGTTTTCTATTTAAATAATTATCCAGCAGACATTTTACTGTCAAGTAGAAGATAACCAGGCACTCCTTCAGTAATATTTCTAATGTGGTGGGTGAAGGATCCAGAATATCTGGACTGTGTGATTATTTTAACTGCTGTGTAGATAAAAGCAAAAACATGAGCAGTGAAATGTGGAAAAGATATATATATTATTATATTACTTCTCAACAATTTTCTTTTTCTCTTGCTCCTTTGTTTGGAAACAGTGATTAGATCAATTTTCTCATGTAGTAAATAGACTTTCATAAGAGTAAAGTGGTTGCTTGTTTCAAGCAAGGTTTCTGTTTTAAGTGATGGATCTCTATTCTCTGAGCCAGTGAGACTTCTCCTCTGCTATAATGACATTTGCACACATCCTACTTGGGGCTGACAATCCCTGCAGACCTGTAGAACACCTGAAAACTCCTGACTATCTTTTCTTCAGCTTTTCTGTGTCATTTTAGTTCTTGTGTTCAGGTTTCTGCCCATATTCATAAGCTGGTTGAAGCTACATACAGCTGTCACTGCATTTGTAACTTATTCCCTCCCCAAGGTCTCTCTTTTAAAGGCTGAGATGGATGTGTTTCCCCACTCCACTGCTCTCAAAGCTCTTTTCTGAGGGATGTCTCCTATCTGAACCCGGCAGAGAATGTGCATGGCATTAATTGTAGGAGCACTCAGCACTGTTTCTGACTTCAAGAGAGGCTCACAAGTGAACAGCTGAGAAGTTTCACTCTGAAGACTCAGGCTCAGGCTGGAGGGGTGCATCACTCACAAAGTACAGAGAAATGTACAGTATGGACAGTTGTTATGTCCTTGGTGTGGATAATTTATACATTTTTACTTTCCAGTGGTGTTATTTGGCACCCCCTGGAGGAAATATGTTTGAAAACACTTAAAGGAAGGAAATATTTTTAAAAGCCCTTTGATGCAATCGATTCTTTAACTAGACTGTAAATTTTCCCAATTATCTATGGAGAGGGAGTCTTTGCAGAAATATTAATGAAATTTTTCTGTAGGCAGTTTTTCATCCTGAGATAATACATGTAATTTTTTTTCTTCCTCAGACTAAACATGTCAATCTAAGATGGTGACTGGGGAAGTGCTGGAGAACTTCTCTAACATCGTGATTAATTCATCAAAAACAAAACTTGGAATGTCACCTATAAATGACAAGAAGAACCATTAAAGAGATCCGTTTGAATCTGGTCCAAGATATGTAAGAATCAGTATACATCCTCATGGCTAGGGTGGGCTCATGCCAGGTAAGATGGGGGAAGACCTTACTGTACAGCTGTGATCAGATTTACAAAATAAAACAAATCTATGTCTTAGAAAACCTAAGGCTATTAGAAATACTTCCATTTTGCTAATCAAGTGGAATCACTTTGTTAGACAGAAATGACCACGTGCCTGGCTTGCAAACTAGCTACAGAGTTTGATTCTCCGAAACTAAAAAAATACCACAGGCAAAAACTTAAATTGCTTTGCCCCTCCAGGCTTCAAGAAAAGAAGGAGGTAATTAACACCAAAATGTGTATTTATATAGCTTTAAAATTCTATTTGAATGTAACAAAATAATGGGATGTTAGTGATTTCTAAAAAGAAATGTCAACAAGGTTTTTTATTATCATTCGTTAGCTCTCTTTGGGAAATACCTGGCTGCATTTACAAAGGGAACTGGGAATGTCATCTATCTGTGCTGCATCCAGTCAAGCTAACCTGTGGAGTGTGAACAATAACTGCATTATTTTTCATCTGTGTTTGTCAGCTGGGCACAGAGCAGTCTCCTCACTGCTCCTTCTGCCCCAGCAACAAAGCTCAGTCGTGGTCTCTGCTGAAAGGAAATTCTTCCTCAAAACTGCATTGTTTCATTAGCTCCTGTGTACATGGTTTTGGTGTGCAGGTTTTGTTTGTTTTCCTGGAGGGTCCTTTGCATTTCCCAGGGAGTCTGCTGTCCTTCCTTTTGACATACTTAAACCCAAACCCATTGCTGCTTCACCTCGTAACTCATGGGTAGTTCAAAGCCTTTGCAGTGGACCACCAAGGAGAGAGTCACAAAGCATGAACTGTCATGCTAGTTTCTCCTAGATTAAAAGTTTCCCAAATCCTAGCAGTGGTCAGTAATGGATGTCTGGATAGACAGCATAAAAAAAAAAAGGACATAAATGATGCTTTTCCTGTTGCCTTCTCATATGACATCTCTGTCTTCCTTTCTTCTACCACATAACAAGGAAGAGACCTGAGTCTGGCTGCCTGACTCGGAAAACATTTCATGATAATAGTGCTTTCTCATTTACAGCATGGTAGGAACATCAATTATCCACAGGACTGGACTATCAGTATTTGGAAAAATGCTTGACCAAAAGGCTGTCCTTGATGTACTTTCTTTTATACTACAAAGTTGTTTTTCCTTGCCCACAGACAAGCAGCCAGCAGTAGGAAACCCCAGCTGAAGATGGCTGTATGAGAACATTACTCTTCTTGGCTTAAGAAGATCTTTAAATACTGTATTTTCCATGCAGAATACATAATTATTAGTTTAATCATGAAACATGTTTTCCATGTTGCATTTGCCAGATCTGATGTTAAGAATTTAATATTACTTTCACCAGAGGTGAAAAAAATTGCAGAGAAAATTAAACAGCATCAGTCTTTCTGAATGTTACCTATCACAGTGTGACAGAGAGCTCCAGACATCGATGAAATACAAATGTATTTGAAATTTTACAGTAGGCTTTGAGTAGCTGCCTTCAGGTCCTTTTCAATTGGATTCATTTCTACGTTGTTCTTTATCAGGAATTCCTACATCTCTTTTGCTAGAACCAGTATCAGAGGTGGCAGTTTATGGCTTGTATCCATCTATGCATCATAGAGTATTTTGAAACTGCTGGTAAGTGTATCACTATTGGTAGGGTAAAAAAGAAATACTCTTTGTAGCTTGTTTTTCTCCTGAATCTAATGTATGTATACCTACAAAATTTAGAGCCTGAAAATTAATTCCACCTAGAATGACCTGGATTCTAGAAAGCAAGAAGGGGGGGCAAGGGCTGTATATTGCTAAAGAAACATTAAGTGGTAGAACAGATGGGAAAGACAGACTCTAGAAAAACATCCTGTCTGTTCTGACCAGCTCAGGAGGGTGACAAGTACAAAACGGCCTGTTGAGAGATGGCTTACTTGGAATGTTAGCTGGGAGGGAAGCGTCATCCATGTAGATTCAAAGCAGCTATAGCAGTCTGCTGTTCAACTGCACATAGCAGCAGATCAGTACATCTCTAATTATTATTTGTCTGGCTGGCTAAGCAGCGCAGCATTTAAAACCTAATTTGTTGTATAATTTAATTTTAATTGAGTCTCGTATCCACACAGGACTCGTTAAGCTAGCTGTATGTTTCACTTGCTGTCTTTTTACATGGATACTATGGGAGAGCTGCAAGAGCTGAACCAATCATTTGCTTGCACTGCGCTATCTCCAAGGTGCAGTAATTCCTTGGTGTGATTGCAGAGGGATCTCTTGGCAGGAATATTTGGAAAATATGTTTTCTCAATGCCACAATATAACAAAACAATTTCCTCCCTATGCTAATGCTATGGTTTACACAAAAGATTTGGTTGTTGGGCTTTTAGTTGCATCTCCCATGTGCTGGTATTTTCCTCTGCCACTCAGAGATAACAATTACTAGTCACTGTGAGCAGTAATAAAAATGAAGCACCGTGACAACGCTTTTGAGTGATTGTAACTTCCACTGATGTGCCTTTCTTCAAATGTATAAAAGGCACTAGTCCTCAGTGAGGACAAAGTTGAAAATAAGCAGGGCTTTTTACAGATGAGTCCTTTTGTAGGAATGCACACAGGCCTCAAAGAACCTTTTTTGGGGTTTTTTTGGTAGTATTATTACTAAGGGAAGAGTGATAGACTAAGCTCAATAATGCAAAGCTCTTAAGTACGTGCATCCATTTTGACTTACATGGGGGCCTACATTTTCTCCTGAACTGGTGCCCATGCGATTGAGAACTGAGAAGCAATACTGTACTTAGGTATCAGCTAAAACTGCAGATCCAAAACACTTTTGTATTTGAATGATTTTGCTTGTATCAGTAGTCCCAAGCAGCTCTCTTGCACAGGTTGGTATCAGTGTGAGATTCATGTGGCCAAGGGGATTTACAGGGTTTCCAGGAAAGGTTAAGATAAAGGCAAAATCTGAGAGCCCAAGCCTGTGAAACAAGTAGGCAAATGGTTTTGTTTTCAGTGTTTTGTTCCATGCCTTCTGATTTAACCCAAACTTCAAAATCATCTCAGTGAAGGGGGGAAAAACATTCAGTGTCTGTACATGCTGTATGACTGATTTAAGAAGCTAACCGGCAGGGAGATCCAGGATAGCTCAGCTGCTTCCTGCTCTGTTTCGATGAACATTACTGTCTGAGTCCTTCAGATGAGTGTGACAAAGGAGTTCCCTGCTAGGAGGCTGATACTGACGTTGTGCACAAGGACAACAATTTGCCTAAGAAGCCACTTTATGTGGAGTGGAAACGGGCACACAGATTATGGTGCAAGCGGTACAAATGTCCCAGCAGACCAACAAGTAGGTAGGTAGTGATAATGCTTTATGCAAGGGGGAAAAGGACCACCAAATTTCAGGTACAGGCTTTTTTTACTCTTTTTTTTTTTTTTTTTTTCTTCTTTGAGGGGCTGGTTATGTTAGCTGATCTGGGTTAGGTTGTGGAACCCTCCAACGGCCTGATTAAAGAAAGAAAGACTGATGTACAAGAAGGCTTTCAGCAGACTGTGAGGAAGAAGCTCCGACTGTTTGGACACGTCTGGCAGAGGAAAGGCAGCTGCTGGCTGGAAAACTTCCGGGCCCGGCCGAGCCGGCGGGCATGAGGGGCAACTGCCTGAGGTGACCCAGCGGTGAGGCGGCGGGTGACAGCAGCACGGAGGGCTCGATGGGGAGAGACGGTGCTCCACAGGACTTCAGAACAGCCTGAGGCAGGAGCAGGGTGTAAGCAACTGAGGGAATTATTTTTCTTTTTTGTTCTCAGAGGTGGCTCCCAGTGGGACAGAGAGGGTGGGAAGATGGAGTGGGGATGTGGGGAAATGAGGGTGAGTGTGATGGCTCCACAGAGCTGAGTGGTGGGGCTGGGAGCGCAGGCCATGCAGGGCCACAGGAGGCCGGGCTGCCATTGAGGAACTGATGAGACCTTCCACCTGCTGTTTTGTTTGAGGGGTTTTGTTGTTGGTTTGAGTCTCTTTTTAGCTGGTTTCCAACTACTGTGGATGAGGGCATTGAAATGAGGCGGTTGTTGTGGCAACAAAGAGCAAACTGACTTTTCTTAAGGTACAGAAAACTTGCTGCCCGCTCTTGATCCTGCCAACTGAAGGTTTTGGGTTGTAAGAGATTCCTCATTGATTAAAACTGGGGCTGCCCCCCTGGGCGTGAACCCCCACCAGCGGACACTGATCCTCCCTCAGTGTCAACCTTCTTTCTCAAGCATGTCCCTGGAACAGCAAGTATGTTTTTATTTAACCGCTGCTGGCAAACTAGTAACTCTTCAACATCGAAGAGTTAAACTAAAATTATTTTGCACTGTATGTAACCGATGTAACCAGCTCTACGGGCTCCGGGCACACACAACCCGCTGTGAGGCGCTCGATCCGCCCACAACAAAAATGGCGGCGAGCGCCTTGTCCCGCTCGCGAGCCGGCCCATAGCCAAGATGTCCACCGAGGCGTCTCCGGTGCCTAAACCTCGCTATCGCCCTTCTCTTCCCTATGTACACCCCCGCGGGGCGGCCTCGCCGGAAAACGCGACATTCTAGCTGGCGTGGCTCGGTGGTGGTCGCCGGAAGGTCCGCCTCTCCCCGCGGTGCGTTCTCTATGGCTGCCGTGCACCGCCTCCAATGGCAGGCGTGGCCCCGCCCCGCGCTGATCAGCTGATGGTGGCAATGTCTGTTGACAGGAGCCGCCTCGGCCGCGGGACTGGGTGTACGGGCTGGCGCCGAGGGGAGGGGGCGCCGGGCCGGAGGGGGCGGGCGGAGGCGGCCTGGGGGGAGCGGGGGGCGCGGCACCCCCTGCCCTCCGCTCGCCGCCCCTCTCCGCCGGGGGAGCGGGGCCCGCTGGGGGCGGAAAGTTGGGGAGAGAAGTGAGCGGAGGGAGGGAGGCAGGCCGCCCCAGCCCGCTCCCCCTCAGGCGGGGAGCGGCCCTGTGAGGTGGGGGCGAAGGGAAGGGAGTGGGCTGGCTGCGGGGGGGGTGAGTGGCCTAGGGGGAGGGTTTTCCCCTTCTACACAAANGGCAGGGGCTGGGGGTGTCCCCGGGGGTGTGGGGGGCTGCGGGGTGGTGGCGGGCCGGGCCCGGCTTGCGGGAGGGGGGGTGGGAGTGGGCTGGCGGCGCGGTTGCCGGCCCCGAGCGGGCCCTCTGCCCCCCCGGGTGGTGTGTGATGGTGGGGTTTGGGTTGGCTTTGTTTGTTTTTGTCAGATGTGAATCCAAATGGAGCAATCGGAAGGAGGCGAGCAGAGCCAGCAGCAGCAGCCCTGGGGGAAACTGATCCGGCTGGGTGCTGATGAGGCAGAGCCGCACGTCCTGCTGCTGAAAAGAGAATGGACCATCGGTCGGAAGAAAGGTGGGACGGGGACACGCTGCGCTGGTGTAGAGCAGTGTTCGGGGGACAACAGCAATCCCCGCCTCCTGGCCTTTCAAACGTTGGAAGGTTGACTAGAACGTAGACGGAAACTAGTTGGGTGTCTTGCTTTCGGCTGTAGGAGGCATTTGCCAGGCGGCGTCTTAGTCCTAATTTACCTCTTGGCTCTGTGTGAAGAGAAAGTTTTACACTGACCTTTTTCACCAATTTGTGATGTACATATTTAAAAGTAAATATACCTTTTAGGTTGTCTGTGACAGTTTGGAAAAAGAAGGAAAAACGATTGTTGATTCAGAAGGGTTTCTGTGTATCAGTCCTGTTTATGTTCTCATTTTGTTTCTGTGGTTAAAATAAGTTGGAACTGCAATGCAAAATGCTTATGCTTCACAGAAAAGAAAACGCCCACATGAAAGCCCTTAGTTCTTCTGGCCTTATAAAGATTGCTAACAGTTACTAAAAGTTTGTACTAAGAGGGTGTGTTTGAAAGTTTTATTCTGAGAGTCTAGGCCTATTACTGCTTGCCTTGATTTGAAAGGATTTAATGCTTTCTGTATTTTAAAACGATCATCACTGTGTTTTAATTTTTATACTCTGCCCCGACAGCAGTAATTTTCAGTTTCCTGTTTATCAGTTCAGGCTGTTTGACTGACCAGGCACATTCTGTAAATAGTAGTGAACAATCACCAGATGCTACAGCTCTATGAAAAATTCAGATAAATGTATTGTAGGAAAAATGTTTCGTCCATTTACATTTGGTAAGATAGATAATGATAAGCAATCTAAATCTAAGCTATAGGTAAATTCTTAAAATTGAGGTCTAATTGAGGGTTATATTCCAGAAAAAGGTGAATTTTTGCATGTTCTGTTGCTTCTGTAACTGTTTGCTAAGCGTTTAATAAAATAAGTGATAAGAAGACTCCCAAGCTTTGGGTCATAAGTATTACTTAGAAAATCTTCAGGAGCATTAGAAATGCTTGTTCAGAGCGTTGTGCCCTTCCTACTCTTGTATGAAAGTCTAACTCTGTGCAATGGAATGGAAATGTTGGCATCCTTCTGGATAAAATTTAGTCTACTCGCTTTCAGTGGGCTTTCTAGCATCACAAGTTGTGTGGCAGTGGTTAGCTCTGTAGCTGTTGGTTGTTCCTTGAGTATTAGGACTCGTGATAACCTGTCACCAGCATATCTTCTGGATACGTTGTTCTTGCAGGCTGAGATACAGTGCACCTATGGTGTGAATAGGTAGAAGTGAATCATGTTTGTTAATTATAACTTTTGTGTAAGTACTTCGAGTCATTTGTGAGAGAGACTGGTGTCTTATGCAGAGAACCTTGAGCATTGCCTTGAATATTCAATGTTAAAATGAAGTTAAAATACTAGATTTGCTCAGAGCCCAGGAGTCGTAGGTAGGAAGGTTTCTGTCATATTGACATTGTCATTACACTTGTCCTGCATACCCCTAAATTTTAGTCCTGGATTTTTAATCTCCCTTCAACTTTGTTAACATAATTGTGCTGTCAATAGAGATGAGGAAAATTTTCCTATTTAAAAACAAACAAAAGAAAAAGAGTGTAACCTAGAACAGTGATACTCTTATTTATCACCTGTTGGTTCCTACTGCTTCCCCCAACGTACCAGAATGAAGCAGAAGTTAAATCCAATGAAACAGTGTTACAATGATGTGGGAAAAGAGCTGGGTACTGCCTTTAGAATTTAGACTGAACACTTCAAATATGTGTGAATTTATCACTGTGCCCCTCTAGAACAGAGTAATTATGATTTGATTTCCATCTGTAAGGGCTAGGATTGCAGGGGAAAAAGGGGAACTAAAACATCTTGAAATGGTTGAAATAAGCTTATATCAGCACATGGAGCAATCTCACGGTATTTGTTTCATATACTAGGCTGTTGCTGCCTATATGCCAGTAGAAATTTTGAGCTATTGCAGATGTACATGAGTCAGTTTGTTGTGCATTTATAGCCATGTAGAATGCTGATCTGTCTGTGTAATGTGTATTTTTAAGCACAGTGGAAAAATCTGCTTTCTTTTTAAGGTTGTGACTTATCTTTCCCTGGCAACAAGTTGGTGTCTGGAGATCACTGTAAAATCATAGTGGATGAAGAGTCTGGTCAAGTGTCATTGGAAGATACAAGGTTTGTTCTTCTGTGAGGTTCTACTCTTATCTTGTTTTTAGTCTGTGAAGTAAAATCTTGTGTATTGCTTGAGGCATCAATAGTAAATCCTTCTTTTTTTTTTGTTTTTACATCTAAGTTAGGGATTTTTTGCCTCTTTCTGTATATTTTTTTCTCTACAAAGGAATTCATAGTCTACTAGATGAAAAATACTGTTGGTGTAATAGTTGTGTAGCGTATTTCTTTAGACTTGTGAAAAAAAAGTAATGCCAGCATTCTTAAAAGTGTTAAGCGGGAGTGTGCCTCATTTCAGGCACTTGTATAGGGAAGAAAATACCTGCAGTGATGATCTCAAAGCGTAAAACAGATGTGGAGTGAAAATCCATACTTGTTATACATCTTTCTGGTATTCAAAATATCAGTAGTCTGTATACCATGAGTACTGTAGTAGTAGCAGTTTTGGTGAGCATGTCAGATGGAGATTAGAGCCTAATTTAATCATAAAAGATGTTTGCTAAATTTCTGCTATTGATACTTCACTTTTGTTTTCTTTTGTTTAACCAGAATGATTCTTTTCTGGGTGTTTCTGTGTTAAGTTAGGGGTGTGAGAACTCAGGCCCGTAATGTAGAAAGATTTAAGCACACACCTCACTGGAATTACTGTTAAAAAGCTGAGGTAATTTAGTGGAACTACTTTTAGTATATAAAGTTAATTACATGCTTCTTCACACACTGAAGGCCAGTGAACTTGCTGTACTGGTGAGGTTATTTCCTGGAGAGTTCTAAGGCTACTGTGGGAGTACAAATAGCACTGCAGGGGCTGTGGGTGGTTTCCAATGGATTTTAGTTTTTCTAGTTTCCTTTATAAAATTTGGAATAGGAATTTGAATGGAATGATATTTCTTAAGAGGAGATTGCAACCATCTTCGAATTTTCATCTGCTTCATTTTTGACAGGATTTTTTGTCTAAGATTGCAGAAAGCTTCTGGTTTATTACATCTCAAGAACTCCATGACATTTTAAAATGCTTCTGTAAACCGTATTATTTTTCTGCCAGGTTATTGCAGTCAGTAAAGAAACAAATAATACTCTTCTGCCGGTTCCCCCCATTTTTCATGTCTGGAAGGCATTTTACACAAAGATGAAGAACACACTTCAAAATATATTGATGTACATGCATAAAGAGGAAATATCAAGGTTGAGGTTTTGAAAGGTATCATGCTGAATCCCTGTTCCAGCATGCAATTAAATACATTGCTGCCATAGCTCAGGGTTAGTATCAAATACCTGCTGAGCTTTTGACAAAAATATCTCCAAGAATATTCTGAAAAACCTTTGGACTGTCTAATTGAATGGCATGCATGGTTTCTGGGGACACTGGCAGAATCTGTGAGCTTTAGTTGACATTTTTCCTTCAGCAGAATTTTAGCACCTCTGCTCCTTTCTGTCTCTTGATCAATTAGTGGCCACGTTGTTACTAAAAGGAGTCTTTCTCAGTGAGAGGAGTTCCTTCCAGATATTTACATAGGTTATGCATTTCTTTTTATTTTATTTCCTCAAGTAAAACAAAGTACAGAATTATTCAGGTTGGAAGAGACCTCAGGAGGTCACTTAGTTCAAACTCTGTCACAGATGGGCCACCACTGCACTTGGACTAGGTTGTTCAGGCTTTCTTTAGTCAGGTCTTGAAAACCTCCNTAGCCCTTTAGCTCCAGAGTCTTGTGCTCCAGCCCTCTGGCCATGTCAGTGGCTATCCACGGGACTTGCTCGAGTTTATCAAGACCTTCTTTGTACTAGATGACCCCAAATGTAGTGTTTTAGATGTGGATTGATGAGTTCCAAGTAAAGGTGGAATAATAATTACTTCACCTGAGTTTCTCACTACACCCCTGTTAATAGAGCCAAGTGTGCTGTAAGCCTTCATCACTGCCAGGGCATGCTGCTGACTTATGCCTAGGCATAAGTCCAAGGTGTATGATCTTATGCTTATTCATAAGATCCATCAAGAATCCTTGCTGATTGGTCTCTAGCCTGTACTGTTGCAGGTGGTTATTCCATCCCAGAAGCTGTGGGATGGAATGCTAAATTTTGGGGAAAAAATGTCAGGGCTAGCTAGGATGTCTAGGAAATGACTTATGATTGTCATTCTCCAGTGTTATCCCAAATTTCAAGATGTTTCAAACAACAGATCAGGCCATGTTTGCCTAGCATGGCAGTCTCAGAGCATAGCTGTAAGTCTAAACTTGAGAAACCATCCCTAGTTTCAGTTGCATGTAGCTGGTAGAATTAGCTTAGACCAATATCATGATAATACAAGCTAAAGGAATTGTGAATTATGCAGAAACATTCCTGCCTTTTTTTTTTTTCCTGACACACACCCCCCCTCCTTCTTCCCACACCCCTGAGGCAGAAGGTGCAGCCAGCAGAAAACTAGCAAAGCTAAATTAAGGTTAATTTTCTATATGATATATTCATGGAAAGGTGGGGCTTGCTGCAATGGTAGCGTAATAGAAAGGCTGCACCTATGGAGTACTAGCAATTGGCTTCTTATGCATGTTACACTTCTGTGTATCTAACAAAAAAGACAATTAACTAAATAAGATCCTTTGTGTGTTCTGCTTGCCTGTATGTTGGTATGAAGTGTGGCTGCCATTTGCTGAATCAAGAGTCTAAACAGGTTGATGTGACTACTTGTGGAAGACTATCTGTTCTTCTGGGTCTTCCAATGTTTGTGTTGAATATCAGATGAGCTCCAAAAAAATCAAGCAGGCTGGAAGAAGAAGATTTCTGAATGTTTGAGTTGGCAATACAGATGCCTGGAGTCCCAGAAAAATACTGCAACATCAGCTTTTTCTTCTCTGAAGTGGAAAATAGTTTGGAAACATTGCTGTGGTCAAGCTCAGATTTTTCTGGTGAGGAGGAATGCAGTGAAGGAGTCAGCTAGTGTGGGACAGTTGAACTGAGTGGACTTTGGTTTACTATTTTAGCTAAACCAAAGAATATCATAAAATATATGTAGAAAGCCAACATCGGTTTTTATCTCCCTGGTAGCATAATTAGTTCTTGTATCTACTTTGGAAAGAATTACCATAAATTTGCAGGTGAAAGAAAATGTGTAGAGAAGTCAATTATTGGGTAAATAGAAGTTTGGAAGTAACAAAAGCCAAGAGCTAGCAAATAGTACAATAAAATATTCACAGACTCAGCCTTTTTTGGGGCATGTTTCTGCTTTATTTTCCAGACCATGCACTGGTTGCTTTGTACTGCTTGAAAGTATGTTACAAATTATAAAACAAATTATACATTTTTTCCCTTTATTTAGTGAGTATTGGGCCTGCAGAAGCTAAACCTCAGTAAGAGACAATTCTTGTTGGTTGAGTTTAGCAGTTTTATTACAAAAGGAGGTCTAATACACTTACAGCAGATGGGAGATGCATACTTTGTTTTGCCTTCTGGAAAACTAAGAAGGTAAATTTCATGTTTCCTAGTTTTGTTAAGGGACCTCTGACAGGTTTCAGTGATTGTTGCAAGCTTTACTGTTTCTTGGACAATTGCAGGAGGTGCAATTTTTGCTTTGACATAATCTTTTAAATGTATTAGCATCAATGTTAAAATAAGTATGATTTATAACAGAATGTCTAAAGTTCTTTTTTTCCTCTTAATTGTGAAACTTGGGGGTTCATTTAGTGATGTCTGTTCTGCTGGTTCTTTGGTGCTTATCTCTTTCAGCCTAGTCACCATCTGTATGCCTGAGGTAAAAAGGCAAGCTTAAAATAGTTTTCTTGTGTATAGCAGAAACTTGAAGATTCTTTAATAGAGCACATATTGATGTGACCTAGAGATTTTTGTTTGTTTCTTGATGTTTAATGTAGCATTCTTATATTTTTGTATCTTGTCATTTATGTAGATTAGTAGATTGAACCATGTAGATAGTGGAAACGGTTGCAGAGGTAAGAGCAGGAACTGATACCTTGGTCAAGACTTGCTGTAGTGATTCCAAAGGGCTTGCTTTTGCCTTTTTACTGTAATGCTTTTGGCTTTGTGTCCAAAAAGGTCAACAGTATGAAGTTTAGTTTTCTTACTCTGTTACTAAATGACAAGAGATTTTTCCAGGTTGCTTTATAAGGGAAAAATAATAAGAAGGGAAGGGGCTTATTTTTAAATAGCCATCTCTTCTCTAGAGAGAAACTGTTCTGCTTGAGGAAGGCTGTGTTGTGTCCTGGGCACAAGTGGTGGCCTCCAGGAGGTGGCAGCAGGGGTTTGCTGTTATTTCGTGTAGCAGCTTGTTCTGAGGGGAAAAAGCAGATTTTCTGTTTGTTTATAGGTGGTACTAACAGCTGGGATTTGAATGGCAGAAGTCTGTAACGCTAGAATGCTGTAGCCCTGAAAGACACTTACTGCAACTGAGATGGAATTAGTCAATCCTTGAATAACCTGACTCAGTTATAAAACACAAAAGTTTCTGTAGAAAACATCACCCATAGTGAAGGAGACAGTTCCACTAATCAGCAATGCTCTGCATTTTCCTCTTCCTCAATTTAATTTCTTCCATGAGTCTTGGGCGTTTTTATTACTATAATAATAATTCATTCCAACTCATCTTTTAATTATGTATAACTTTTTTCCATCTTGAGTTGCAAACAGTCTTAAGTAATCTTGGAATTTTAGGTTTTTTATTATTTGAAGCAAGAGGGGAGAAAAATCAGTGCCACATGGCATCCCTGACTGTACAGGAAAAGTTCCTTTGTCACAGAATGTCTTAGTCCTGATTCCCAGTGTTAATTGGAAAACACAACCTAGAAATTTTTGAATAGAACTCCTATTGTCCTTTCCCATTTTATACTTAAAGAGTGGATATTACTGTACAGAAACAGTAGTCTAATTATTTTGAGACATTGGCCAAGTGTCTTATCTGTCAGCAACCATCTCTTCACCAGTAGATGCTAATAAGCTTTGAAGTCCTAGTAGCTCTGCACTTCTGTCTTTGCAAGAATTTTTTTATTTGTGTCTGGACTTTTTTTTATCGTGGCTTACTTTTTTTTTTGAGAGCCAATAGTTTTTCTTCATTAAATGTATCTTGTGTTTTCCCTTCTATGTAATTATGAAAACATTTATGCTATCTTTTATTTCTCTTTACAGTACTAATGGAACAGTAATTAACAAACTCAAATTGGTTAAGAAGCAAACATACCCTTTACAGACAGGCGATGTGATCTATGTTGTTTACAGAAAAAATGAGCCAGAGAACAGTAAGTAAATGGGGTTTTTTTAAGTGGCATGCTTAGTAATTTTTTTGAATCAAGAGAGAAAATAAATATCAGTACAATTAAAACCGAATTACTCAATTTTAAGACAAATACTTGCTAATGTTTAAAAACAAGTCTCTGTAGAAGAGGTCATGGTTGTGCAAATTTTTACAGGGACAAGTCTGAGCAACTGTCTGAAATTGAAATGTGTCTAGAAGCAGTTTTGGAAGAACTAATGCATGGAATGGTA